>JAMYHI010000121.1:0-26244 GCA_025531525.1 Pichia sp. P7020A
TAACGTATAAGTTTCTTGCACCAGAGTTGTCTGCACAGTTCATAACTGCACCAACTGGTAATGCAAGCTGTAGAAAAATAGAAAAGGGCGATAGCTATGTTAGTATTTGTTTCAAATGTTACTGTGATGAACGAAAGCTGAATGAAATGATTGTTTGAGAGTGTGTAATTGTTTGCGTCAAGCGCTCGTGCCTTTGAGTTCTCATGTGGATGAGGAAAACCTCTATCCGGGTTATCATAATAGAGTTGTTAAACTGTTACCGTGAATCGCTTGCAACAAAGGGGGTAAGTTAGAATGAAATGGCATATAATAAGCATGACATAACTACTAACTAATCCTCATTCGTGCTGCTGTGAAATAACCATCTAAGATACAACTTCTTCAACATAAAGACATATTCGATATTTCTCGTTTTTCTGACACAGGGGTTCTATTAAATCACAACTTGTTCCTCACATTGACAATCATATTTCTCTTGTCTGCAATTGACGTAGAAGATCGTCACTCTTAAAAGTGATGATTTTTCAAACTTTTCTTCGTTTCATTGATAAATTCTTTAAATTATACGTACAGACATTCTGAACTTCGTACCTTGAGCACCGGAACCAGACATTTTGCTATGTGAATATGTGTGTGTGGTATTCTAGCCTTTCAAAAGCCTTTCAAAGACAGCTGTACACATTCAATGTTCAAACGTCACTATAAGCCGTCAAATCTTCAATACTACCCTCAACACTATGCTTCGCCCCTCTCCCAGGTCCAATCCTGCAGACTCTCCGACTGCTGGCTCTGGCCCCGTTCGCAGTCACACGGCTCGGGTAGCTCTCGCGAAAACTGGAAAATTCTCACAGCGAGAACTGAAAGCTCTTGTGCGTCCTTTTTCAAATTCCAAACCCTTGCTCAGGACACGTGCACTCAAAGGGCTTGGTTGGGTTTTTTGGCCAACTTTGGTGAACAGCGGTAGATAGAAGAAATACGCGGATATCTTATCATAGCTCCAAAGAGATTAAAGATCATCACTAGTGTTCGGAGTTGCTCCCCATCGGCGGCAGATTGAACAGACGTATATATAAGGCTTCATACTATACAGTTAACACATTTTATTTAGGTTTTCACTCTGGCAGCTCTAGTGGTGGTTTTCGGGGCTGTACAATTCCCGGACGTAGTTTTGAACATAGACTGCAACCCTTCTGAATCTTCTTTCACTGTACTTACGAAAAATACTAGGATGATGAGTCTCCGCATTCAGACAACACTCCAGTAGCACTTCTGCGATTGGTATTAGTTGTTCTTCGACGTATCCGGTATAATAAACATGTTGTTCTGTCCATTCCAGACTCCCAAGTGCTCGGCGTGCAAGGTATTGGGAGCCGGCTGCAATCCAGCTAGTAGGTGACGCAACAAATCTGGCATCCATGATGGTCACTTCAATAAAATATTTAGCCATAGTTCTAATATCATTATCATAGTCATCGGCCTTGGATCCTCGTCTTAAAAAGGACATTGGACCTGGCCAACCAAACTCGAACTCGAGTGTTTCGACCATAAACTTTTCTGCTTTCAGGAAGGAAGTCTTCTCTTCCTCATAATTTTTACCAATCATATATACCATTTGAGAAACTGTTGGAACATTGATTTCCTCGTATTTGGCGGCAATAAGCAGAGCAACAGCAGCACAAAGGTGGAATCTTGATAAAGAAATTGCCTTTCTACTTAAGAATCTGTCTATAATATTGACAGATAAATATAAGGTTTCAGGTAACAGATTGAATCTTCCATGAAGTTGTACCAGCCAATCCATGATAACAGCTCTGTTTTCCCATCTCAAATCATCCTGAGGGTGGTTCATGTATGCAGGGTTTGGCCTATATTTAAGTTCCAAGTCGTGTAAATAATTGAAGATTCTGTTCCCATATTCAGCTACCATCGTGATATCGAAAGTGTCCTGATCATTAGGATCAAGTTCCTCTCTGGAGTATTTCTGATACACTTTGTCGATGATTGCGCGTGTTCTTTTGGTCACAATCGGTGACATGGGAGCAATGTCCAGATCTTCATATTCTTCTTCATCGTATTCGACGTCGTCAACATCAGCATCAACTTCAACTTCATTAGCATAATCCTCATCTATTATGTTTTCCTGTTCTGGATTAACGTTGGATGTATCCATTTGAATGTCCAAATCGGAGGATGTCGAAGTCGACTTCACGAGTTGGTTTGATTGGTTGTCAATTAGGACGGGTATTTTGGATTTGAATTGTTGTTGGTTTTCATGGTGGGGGTTAAAGTTTGCTTGATGTTGTTGACTGCTTTGATTAACTGAAGGCTGGTGTTGGAATGAGTTCAATGCACTATCTGGTACCACACCAAGAACTGTACGTTTAGAGGCATTTGTAGACTGAATATTGGCAGAAGTTGAAACTCCTTGGTATGATCTTGCCTTGCTGGTTTCTGTGTTGGTCTTGGACGACAGCACTTGGTTGGTGTTTTCATCGTTCACAATTTGTGGCTTTGCAGAATTCCTTCTTAGCATGATGTTGATTGGATAAGTAGTTAGTGATGAGTTATTCCGATTGTAAATACAATGTCAATGTATTTGATATTGAGAAGACGCTGGTGTTATGAGCGAGGATTAAGTATTTGGTGACTACTTGATTGCGTCTATGTATTGATGCTATGCGTATGTGAACAGTGATGTGATATGATAACTAGTCAAATGTAACGGTTTCGATGAAAGTGTTACTAACCACTAATTAAAGAGATAATGGGTGTCTGCACAAGGAGATGTGACGAGTAACTTGGCTATGTACCTGAGTTAATGATCTTTGAGTAAATGAATGAACGAGTCCTAGTCGCGTAAATGCTTAAGCGATGTAAGAAACTGATTGATGGGTATAAGATTTGACCTGATAACTAAGTAGTCAGGTAGAACGGTGGGTAATTGGAAGATCAACGGTGTGATGCCTTGAGTAGAAAGGGAAAAAGGGATAGATCTGAGAGCAATCGAAAAGCAGACAAAGACCAGTAAACAAAGTGTTGCAGGTTGCAAGGTGCAAAAATATAGCTAAGAAACAGGCTAGCAGCAGGTGTCAGCGTGTGTGCCCAAAACGGAAAATGTAGAGCAGTCAGGCGTGCTCTTCCCTGCAGGCAGTAAACAACAACAACCCGGCCTGTGAACCGTGAACCGTAAACCTGAAGAAGTCCTTAAATTTCAGCACAATAGATTTGTTGTTTACCTTTTCCCAGAAGGGGAAGGTGAGCGCGCCCACTGCGCAGACCGCGTTGCGACGCGTCGGAAACAAAATTGGGCAATTACAAATGGGGGAATTTTGCCGAGCATGATTTTCGTCTTTCAAACCGAGATTCCTCAACATTGGAACATCAAATTCTGTAAAAAAAATTATTTGCGGCTAACGGAAACTTTTCATGAAAGCACAACGAGAGGAATACTGGGTTAGCTTCATCAAAGCAAACAAGGCTTTATTCGATCAATGTTTATGGATTCAAAAAAGTGTATTGAAGAGGGGGATTTAGTGCTAGTCTATGTCTCCAGAACTATCATCAAACCAATCTATGTCACCCCTGGTAAGCACTTTAATACCAGATTTGGTTCTTTCCCTCATGATTCAATGATCGGTTTAGAATTCGGATCCCAGATCACAACACCAAAGGACCGTGGCTTTGTGTACCTTCTGAAACCAACACCAGAACTTTGGACCATGTCTTTACCACACAGAACGCAAATTGTCTACACCCCAGATTCCAGTTACATTCTACAACGAATGGATGTTCGTGTAGGATCTAGAGTCATTGAAGCTGGTACAGGCTCAGGTTCTTTTACACACGCTTTTGCGAGATGTGTCAATACAGAGGGACAGTTGTTCAGTTTTGAGTTTCACGAAACTAGATATCAGAAAGCTCTTGAAGAATTTACGCTACATGGATTATCGAACGTTACTCTCACACATCGGGACGTCTGTAAGAACGGCTTTGATATTGAGGGTACTGTGTTAGATGCAGATACGGTGTTCCTTGACTTACCATCACCATGGGAAGCAATACCGCATTTGAAAAGAGTTCTCACTACCGACAGGAAAGTTGGAATTTGTTGTTTCTCGCCATGTTTTGAACAGGTTGTGAAGGCTGTTGAGGCGTTACAGGAAGATGGGTGGCAAGGAGTAGAGCTGACAGAAGTACAGGGGAGAATGTTTGAGTCCCACAAAGCCATGAAGAGAGAAGTCGATGATGCTGTAAAACGTTTGAAATTTGTCAAGGAAAAACAACGTGAAGGTTTAGAGCTGATAAAAGCTGGCAAGCATCCAAGAAAGGAGGAAAAGGATAGAGATTATGGTTTCAATCCGTTTGGTAAAGGTAAAAGGATCATGGAAGGCGAAGAAGGATTTGAGTGGTTCGATGTCTCTAGACTTGAAGCTGAGGTCAAAACGCATACATCTTACCTCGTTTTTGCCTATAAGCTACCAGAAATTGTGCCACCTCAAGCAGAAACTACTGCTCCATCTACCAGTTAATCCAACGTGTATCTTCTAGCTTATAATTCGCATATCCTCGTAACTTTAATCCCCACATATTGCGTAATCATTGGAAAACCCTCAGCGAGTTATCCGTGGAGCGAAGACCGAAGAGCCGAACTTATATCTTAAATCATGAAGGATGGTTCCTCCTCTTCCGCCAACTCCGACCTTCCCGCCCTCATATATAACCAACTTTCGACACAACCCTCACAGTTCTACTCACTCCCAGCAATGTCTATAGGTTTTCTCAAAACTCTGATAAGGCCAGCCCCATCAAGACAGCAAGCGTGCCTACCTGCGGTTCAATCCATAAAATGGCCCTTGAATGTTAGGTTTCTCTCGACAAGAGGAAAGCAACTGTTTCACCTCCTCAATTCCAACTCATCATTGGTCAATCACACCACATTCACATCCCAGCTAAGTTCACCACTGATCAGAACATTTGCAACAACTTCTAGAGCTCTATACTACTACCGAGATCCGAAAAATCATGTCGTTGGCGGTGGTCTTTTGAGCCGTGCATGGTCCAGAATACCTGATGGGATCAAGCTATTGGGTTTGTTTGGTGTGTCATCATATCTCGTTATCTTTGTTGCAGTTCCTATATTGGTGATGGTTGTTCCGCCTCTTATTCTTGGTGGGTGGTTGTTTGTTAAAATCAATCGTTACCTGAGAAACAGGGCAATGAAGAGAAGATGGGAGAGCATTGCAGATTCTACCTTGGTATATTATCCACATACTGAGGCTAGAACAAACCTTTTTGTTCCACCTCCTGAACAAATCAATGGGGGATTGGCTAATTTTGAAATCAACAGAATCCTAGATGCATTTTGGAAAAATGAACACGGTATTGCTGACTACTTCAAGATCGAAGATATCGACAATTTAGCACTAGGAACTTTGGAAGCCGTTGAGTACTCCTATAACTCTTCAAGTGTTGTTTTTGCAGACGATTTCTCGATAATGGTTGTCCAGGAAAGACCGCTATACAACAAGGCTGTCAATAAAGAGATTGCTAATGTTATCCTGACTTTGAAAAGTTTAGAGAAGCCTCGATATGAAGACGTCGACCCGAGTGCTAATATTGGCAAAAGCTTAGTTGAAATTGAAATAATTCCACGAGCATTATTTGCCAAATCCTTTGTCTTCAAGACGCCTTCTGTGAGTACAAAGAACCGTGATGACGATGGTACTTACGATGATGATAATACGGATGACGATGGGTTCATCAACGTCAAGGGTAAGACTACGGTCTTGTGAATGCTTCACGCAGTGGACATCTGATCTCTGATACCTGATCTCGGAACTCTGAACCCTGACCTCTGTATATGTTTTTTTTCCTAAAATGACTTTGATTAGTTAGTTCTACATACACATATAATTCTACTGACGTTTGGAACTCTTGTAGTGCTTCACTTAATCTGAAGTTCTTGGCTTCTTCTTTTCTGCCTCTGCAGCCTTCTCCTCTTCAATTTCCTTTACTATGACCTCAATTTCTTCGATGGACATGGCTCTTGGGGTTGCGGCTGGCTTCATCACGGATATTTCGATATTCTTAGCACCTGTCTGCACGACTTCCAACAAAGCCTTAATAGCAAGTTTTATAGTTGCAGCCTCATCGAGCACTTCATCTGCTGAGTAGTTCTTCTCTAGGAATTCTCTCACTGTCTTGCTACTTCTTCCGATAGATTGGGCCTTCCAAGCTGAGTATATTCCCGAGGGTTCAGTTTGGTACAACTTTGGCACATTATCATTTTCATCGAAACCTGCAATCAGTGTGGAAATACCAAAAGGTCTAGCACCACCACTTTGAGTGTATCTCTGTTGGACACCTGCCACGTACCTGGTAAGATATTCGACACTGACCGGGTCCTCCAAAGTCAATTTGTGAGATTGTGCTTCAACTCTGGCCTTATCAATCAAGACTCTCGCATCTGCATTTAAACCAGCGAACGCAAGTTGCACATGATAGTCAATCTTATTTATCTTAGTTGGGTTAATCCTTGGGTCTTGTAACTTCAATGTGGTTCTTCTTTCGCATGCAAGAACAACGGTATCTTTTCCCTTGACACCAACTGCACACGTACCTCTCTTGACTGCTTCGAGTGCATATTCGACTTGGAAAACGTGGCCATCAGGACTGTTCGATAATATCAGTAAATTAGAGATGTTGTGACGTTAGTATATGATGACAATGCATGAGCTCAACTGGACATTCATGAACAATCAGCCTTTAGATGTTGCTCGCTCGGATATCAGTATTGGTATTGGTGTTGATAATAATGCTTGAGGTTGATTCATCGTACGTACCTGAAAATGGACAATGCACTGTCGTATCCACTCATTGTTTATATTTGATTGGGTTGTTGGGGCCTATTTGAGGTGTGCTGGGAATGCAAATCTCAAAGAGCCAACCTTCCGTCATTTGCCTTCAGAGGTCGAGATTTCACGTTTGAGTCCCGTTCTACACTTGATCATGATTTCTTCCTATGGCAGCGCGCTGAAATTTGATTTGAGACTGATGAGATCACCATTTGCCAACTTTGTAATTCTTTTGCTAAATTTATTTCTTCTGTGACAATGTCTCTCAACAACGCTATAGCAAACGTGTTCGGTCGGCTAGAAAGTAGACTTTAGTGGCTACTGGTGATTACCAACTGGAACCCCAGGGATGTTGAACGGCGATGCGCCGAAAGAGAGTGGAAATGTATCCCAGATACGAACAGAAGGAATATTTCCACCACCGGAGACAATAAATCTACCGGAAAAGCCCACGATACAAGTTGTAACAAGTGGGAAGGTCACCAAGCTCGATCAACAGCAACATAAAAAGCAACAAAATCAGAATAAGAAACAACAGAAGCAGAAGCAGAAGCAGAAGAACAAACAGCCGCGAGTACCCACATCTGTGCCGAAAAAGGACCACCATCAACGTGTCACCTACCTATATAAACTTGGCAACATGATGGCATTCAAACAACTTCAAAGAGAACTATCGAATCCGAGCAAGGCCTCCACGGACACTTTATCACGAATGTATCTGAACCATATGGACCTTGTAAGTAAGAAGGCAGTTTTAAAGTTACATCCAGACATCAAACGAACAGTATGCAAAAACTGTTCAAGGTTACAGATCGAAGGTGTCACCAGCACCATGCGTATTGACAATACGTCGAAAAAGGAACTCGCACATTGCGACGTCCTGGAACATACATGCATTTGTGGGAATGCAAAAAGGTTCCCCGTTGGGAAAGACCCTTCATACACGCTTTTCAGCGAACGTGAGGACGTACTACATGAGATGGCACCGCGAAAGTAGTCATCAAGCCATTATCCATTGGCGTTCGTATTGAGAAGATGTTGTTAGTTGGTTACTTAGTCAGTTATCCTGTTTAATATAATACAAAAGAGCGGGAAGCTATGCGATAAAGGTGAGATTGGCATTCAGTCGTTTATTTCACGTATGCACCCAGTTGTGTCATTCTCGCATCAACGGCATCTGCAACAGCTTTGTTTTCTCTGGTATCTTTCTTAAATTGCAAGTAAGTTTGAGCAAAGTCAATGCGTTCCCAGCCAGCAATGGCATCATCTTCGATATCAATATCCACATCACCAATCATCAATAAGTTTTCACCCCTAATGACGTAAATCTGTGAACGAGTACTCTCTGCGTATTGTTTGGTTTCGGGCCTGTAAAGACGTTCCACACCATCGTGAATGACCAAGTTTCCGAATTGGTCGAAGGTACGTAAGACTCCAATGACCGAACGGCCATCCACTAAAGTTGCGCACACTTTACGGTCAACAAACCCAATGATGGCTGCAGCTGTTGTGAATGGGTATGATTGCAAGTAGATGTCTTCCTGAAACATGATGTGTGTGCGTGTGTGTGTGTGTGTGGCTGGTGGTGCAGATGTACTACTGTTGAAGAACATCAACTGAAGAATGAAGAATGATGCCAGTGAGAGAAGACTGAATTTGGAGATGAGTGAGGTTCAAATCTTCGATATTAGGTGAATTGGTCCCAGAGACCAGAGACGCTGCGGGAGGATTACCGGGGCTGCGTGTGATGCGAGCACCACGCTATGTACACACGTATATATATAGGGATAGAATAGGGTAAGCTTAAGAGCTGGGGCAATCACAAGAAGTTACTAGCTTTTCTTCTGTACTCGTTACAGTCTCTGAGCCATTGTCTGTAATCTTTCAAGGAGCCAATCTTTTCACCGTAATAGTCTGGAACTGGGTTGTTCATGCTCTGTCTGGAAGCATCGACACGCATCTTGGCAATGTGCTTTAAAAAGAGTTTCTGTTTCGTCCTGTAAGCAGACATTTGGCTTCTGTTAATGATGGCGAAAAGAGGGTCACCCACGAGAGTTGGGCCTAACATGAAACCGACAAACCCGGTACATAGAATGGCACCAACATAGACAGTGAAAATGTCGAGACCAAAGAGAGTCTCAGTGGGGTCAATCTCGATCTGTGAGAAGTATGAGAAGGAACCCGCCATGGTGAATAATGCGGCAATGACGGAACCGACACCGCCCAGGCGTCTCTGTTGCTTTCTCAGAGCAAGAAACTGCTCCCATGTCATCTTCTTGGCAAGTTCTGCTCCCGTAATATTAGCAGAGGTGGAGCTGAAACGAGCAGATCTAAACGCTCTGACGATGTTCGCCGTGGTATCGTTAATGGCGGTGCTGGATCTCGCCTTCAAGCCGAGGCCAAAGTTGATGCCAAGACCGGAACGTATGCATCTCTGTGCAAACATGTTGATTGTGAAATGTAGTGGTGGTTGTAACAAAAGGAAGAGCCAAGAACGGAACAACGGGCCAGTTCACGAACAACATGGGGGAGCTCTGCACAGCTCAGCACAGCACAACTCATCTCAACTCAGCGACTGAGTGAATACAGCTCAGCTCACAATTCATGTCGCGCTTCGTCTCGAATCTCGAATCGCCTTCTCGGCTATTTGTTATTTGCTATTTCGGTAGTCGAACCACACAAGAACACTACAGCGGTGGAGGGGAATTTAATACCCAACAATACGATTAAGAGCAGAAACGGTATCAAGTGCAAGAATGGATTGGATATAATGTAGAAAAGAGCTATAAAGGACAGTTAGGTAATGCTAGTTAGGTGTCAGTAGTCGATGCAAGAGGTATTCCCAGTGAGTAAAGTGAGTGAATGAGCTAGTGAATGAGTGCGCCATCTCTTTACTCATCAATGCGTTCTAAGCATTCTGGGATCTTCTCCATTGGGAAGTCCTCATAGATGATTTTGTAGGTGACTTCAAACAATGGGAAATTTTGGACTTCACCTTGCTTCGTGAGGAATTCATGAACCTCTTTTGCGGTGTGAATACCTTGACAACTTTGACCATTAAGCAACTTCTTTTCTGCTACTTCTGCAGCAACATTGTATGTTGCCATGTAACAACCGACACGTACGTTACGACCACCTGAACAAGTGGTGATAAGATCAGCCACACCTGCGGATTCATTCGTAAACGTATTGACTTCAGTGGTCTTGAAGAATTTCTCTGCAAATTGAATGGTCTCAGATAAACCAATTCTCATCACTGCAGCTTTAGCGTTATCACCCCAACCAAGACCGTCAACAAAACCTGTAGCCATGGAGACGACATTCTTAAGGGCACCAGCAATAGAGATACCAGCGACATCGCTAATAACTCTAACGTGGAAATAAGGTCTGTGGAAAAGACTCTTAAGTACTTGATGATCGATATCAAGGCCCTTACCTCTGAAATCAGATGGCATTTCATATGCAACGGTAGTTTCAGACCATTTACATTGTGCAACTTCTGGTGCCAAATTTGCACCAGAGAGTGCACCACAGTGAATACCCAATTCTTCAGTAATGACTGTGGAAAGTAGCTTACAGCCGTCAGGGGTAACTTGAAGACCCTTTAAACAAGAGATAGCTCTTGCATTTGGATTCACCTTACCCTTTAATTGACCCAGGATTCTTGGTAAGAATTGATGTGGGATGTTGAAGATGAGAATATCTGCATCTGCGCATGCTTCAATAAGGTCTGGTACGGCAACAACGTTTGCAGGAAGCTTGATACCTGGTAAATATTTGACGTTCTCATGTTCAGTATTTATGATTTCAGTGAGCTTTTCACCACCAATGAGTTCTTCGTAAACCCACATCTTAACAGCTTTGCGGAATTGTCTTGGTCTCTCAACTGTGTTCTCGGCAACAACCTTTGCAATTGTGGAACCCCAGTTACCGGAGCCGATAACGGTGACCTTGAAAGGTCTCTCTGGGTAATCTTCTGGTGCGAGTGCGGTACAGTCTCTTCTGCTTGGAGCCATGGTGGATGCGATAGAGGAGAGTCTTTCTTGTGGAGATACCATTTTTGTATAATTTTTCTTTTGAGTGTAAGTAGTAGTAAAGTGGAATAAGTTGATTCTGTTGTGTAGAGTGGCGAGTTTGAACTTGGCTAAGTATGTGTAGACTGTAGACAGGTTTCTCTTTGTTGGTAACATCGAACAAGTAGTATAGATAACAAATATGAGAGGTAGATGATTGCCGAATTGAGCAGAGAGGAGGGCGGATGGACCTCTATTTAAACCCGTAGCATGAAAAGGAAAGGGATTTGCAGGAAGGCGAGAAAAAGAAGCTGAAAAGGAAAAGTCGAATAGGAAAAGATAGCACCCGCGTTCCGTACTATGACGGTGTCGGAAACGCCTGGAAAAGAAATTATGAGACTGGGGGGCGGAGCTGAAACTGATACGTGTACGTATTTGCAGCGGAAAAATTCGGCAAAATTCAATTACGTAGCCGACCCGTATACAATTGGGTTACGTTGCCACACAGGGGGTCTCCGGCGGCGGCGGGTCCGGCGGTGTTCTTCTCACTAGTCGATGACGTCGTCGAATGTCGACTTCAAGCTGATTGACACTACGTACTGTATACGCTGTATCCGCGTCGTAAGCTGTACTCTAGACTGTAACGTAGTCTACATTGCGACCATTTGCTGGGTGGCTCGGGGACCGAGACCGAGGAGCACGTTTGGCCGAGGTTGTCCGTCTGCCCCAGCAATTTTCTTGCACGGGATTGGAAATTGGAAATCGGAAATTGTTTTGCGGAGGGCGGAGGGCGGAGGGTGGAGCGCGGAAACAGACCGTGCTTAGAGTTGGAAATCGTCGACGCGTCGTCCGTGGTCTGGCTGACCGCTGTCACAGCTCGGAATGACGTCAGGACGGTGTCATTCCGAAATAATTTGCGCCCCATTACGACACCAAAACCACCCGTATATCCTTTACGCTTTCTCTCGGACAGCGGCTTATCGTTCAAGGCACTTTTCCAAGGATAAGCATACAAACGTCTCCTGAACCTCTGTTTGAACACTCTTATCTACACGCTCTGCTCTTGCACACCCAATGGCCACCTATAGGCTTCTAGCACCTTACTCTCATTACAACTACATGTTATAGAGCAACTTCTGATAGTTAACGGAATCCGTGTAAAATGCCGGCTCTTTGCGTTCCAGCCCCACGCAGTGGTCCCACTCAATATTCACACATGTGTGGAGTCCCAATTTATTAAGCACAAGCTGCCACCGGAACTCTAGCTAAAAGCTGTTCTGCACAGCTCATGCCTATAAGCGCTACGTAATGAACAGAGCGCGAAACCCAATCCGGCAGTTGCCTATTTGGGAAGCCATGCAGTGACTATCCAAATATCTCGGAGTCCGGATCATTTGTGTAGCTTTGACAGTGAGATACCGGATAAGCCCTAGACCCTAGACCGGCTAGAGCTAGAGCTAGAGTCATCAAGATTTGCCGGAGTTGGTTTTTCCGTAGTGATATACCGGAATGTATTGTAACACAGGCGCACGCACATGTCTCATAAGCTGTTTACCCACATACATGAGCATAACATGCATGTGCATGTGTGCATGCTGTACGGAGAAATGCAGTGCACGATCTATGTGTACACGTTGTATAGTTGTCACGTATTTTGCAGTAATATTGCTTATATGGCCAGGGTTAATCCGAAGATGTTTTGTCGTGTGGCTAACCGGTTACCTCACTTACTGGTTATAGTTGTATCCATCCACACCCCTCTGTTGTTTTAGGTTAGTCGAAGGAGACTCAGCTTTGCACAGGCATAGATCCGTTGCAACATATTGCGGATTATACACTGAGATTGAGTACTTGATACTGGGAACTGGGAACTGGGATTGGCACAGCTCACCTCACCTTCACTTTCGTCTCGCGGAGAAAACCGTTATCAATTAGACGTCTTGGGTCATTAAAGGTTCTTCGAGACGGGAGCCAACCTTGTCCAGACTTGGCTTGCAGGTTCTTTGTATCCAGCATAAATGATTGGGCTATCTTAGATCACATTCACGTCAGCTACATTCAATTCCAGGTCAAATTCGATGAAAATCTTGAAAAGATAAGAAAATCTGAATACAATATACAAAGGTGGAGAAGGTTTCATTTCGGATACATATCGCGGACCAACTATTTAATATCTGGGGTAGTCTATCTCTTCAACTATAGAAGAAGACTCCCTTACATTATGTGATGATTCTTTCGTGTAACACATACCACTTAACCATAAGGGAAAGTCTTCAGTTGGCAATCTTACGACATTTCAAGCGTCTTTCAGGTTCTTCCAATGTCAAATTTGAGCCCTTGTAAATTATGATTTATAGCTGCATGTTTACTGATGCTGGCTTGACGATGGCCATAGCAATTATCGCATAGGAATGGAGACATAGCACCATTGAGGCAAAGGGCAGCATTTAATCTTGTGTCTGTACTCTATACTGCTTACTGCCTTAAGTACCATTATTGTGCAGGCACAACAAGATTGAGGACAAATATGGTATTCTACACAGATATCGTGATATATCTCCAAATCTAACAAGCTCCTTGATTTCTCCCTCCCTGAACAAGTTTCCCAGTACTTGCGCATACAGTCGGTCAAAATCAACCAGTACGTTGGGTTTAAGTGAGGTATGTGCCATTTCAATTCTGATTACATGGGCCATTCCTCGACGTTTAGTGCATTTTCATTTGTTTATCGAATTGTAATACAAAGTTAACATCAAACTCCAAAAGAGAGTTCTCTAAAATCTACCTTTCAGCAACTTAGTGCTCCTCTTAGAAAAGTGGGCTACCTAAAGTAGTACCCTGTCCAGCGACACCGGTGAGCGGCACTCCATTGACTTTAACGTTTTCCACCAAGTTCCATAGTGCAGCTCTGTAAATGTTTTCTTTGTCTGCAACTTCTTCATCGACTCTCATTTCCGCATCAAGCTTTTTCTTCTCTTTTCCTGTTGCGGAAACTCTAGCTCTTGCAGCAGCATATTTCATGTTTCTTTCAACCTTCTTTGCCTTCTTTTTGGAGATGACCGTATTCACCAAAACTCCACCACCGGTAGAGGAGGAAAGTGAAACAATAGCAGTGGATCCGGAACTGTTCTTGATAGTCGTCACTGCACTACGTGCACGCTGTTGACGTCTCTTTGTAGCGGTGATGGACTTTCTCTGACGTGTAATGGCTGCCTTAGGCTTGTTGACGGAGTTCTTGGATGGCATATTCGGTTGGGTTTCTTTGGGTTCCGTTGGGTCTTGTTATAAATAAATCAGAAGATCGCCTAGACAGTTCTGAATTGAGAAAGGTGGTAAAAAGTTTTATCAGTAGAGTGAAGAAATTCACAAAAATTGATTTTCATGTTGAGAAAATGCGGAATGCGGAATGGAGAAATCACCAAAAAATATCGTGCGTACCGGAAGGCGACGCGTCGGTAATTGTTAGGAGTGCTGTATATTAGTCTCTCGTACTCGCTATATTGCAATGGGATACTCTTCTGTAAGTAAAAGTGAAAGGTAATTAGTGTAGTTCTTATACATAAGTAAGTAAGATAATATTTAGGTACAGCTACGACAAAAGTAGCAGCAATAAGGATAATTCAAAAAACCTTCCAAAAAGAGGAGAATTTTCCTGTAGCGCCAAATCCATGATTTTATCGCGAGCGACTTGGATGAAAAAAAAAGACACTCTGTGTGTGCAACAAAACCTATGTCGCGATGTTTGGCTGGAGAATGGGCTTAGGGCCAAGTTTGGGCATTTGGTAGTGGACTCGGGGTAATGAAAACCTTTTTGGGATCCCTTTAAGTCTTACTTTAGTTGTTATGTGTGAGATAGTTCAGATATTAGACGTTAATGTCTTTAATGCTGGAGCTTATGAATCTTCTGGTTGGATCTTTTCATTCCCTCATGAAATATTTGGCTTCCATTACTTCACTTTTGCTCTAAGGGACCTCCATTTCAATAATCTCTCTGAAAAGATTTCCCAGCATCAGAAGAAATGACGCTATTTTACTTAAACCGGAATACCCGAAGAAGAGAATTCGAGTCTTACTAATGAGATAATCATCAAAAAATATCGTTTCTTAAATCGTACACATTCTAACTATTCAGCAATACCCCGCTTTATCAAGTTCTGCTCAACTTCACCCCTTAAATACTTGATCATCTCCGTAGGATCTGCAGCCTTAAACACAGCAGTACCAGCAACAATGACATTTGCACCTGCTTCTGCGGCAACTTCAACGGTACCCTTACCCAAACCACCGTCGACCTGAATGTTCATTTGTGGGAATCTCTTACGTAACTCTTCAACTTTTGGCATCATATCTGCCATGAATTTTTGACCTCCAAACCCTGGCTCAACAGTCATAACGAGTGCCATGTCCAATAATGGGGCCAATTCGAACAAAACGTCAACATTAGTTCCTGGTTTGATAGCGCATGCAGCCTTCATACCATGGGACTTGATCAATTTGATCAATCCAATAGGGTCCTTAGTAGATTCATAGTGGAAAGTATATTGGTCACCACCGGCGTTGGCTATCTCCGGAACCCACTGTTCAGGGTTAGACACCATCATATGACAATCGAAAAATCGTTTACCTGGTTGATCTTCGAGACGTGGAACCGCCTTACGTAAGGATGAGATAACCGGTGGTCCCATTGTGATATTTGGTACAAAGTGACCATCCATAACGTCGAGATGAACCCAGTCGGAACCCGCTTCGAACATACGATGGCAGTCACAACCGAGATTGGCGAAGTCACCAGCTAAAAGTGATGGGGCAATGATAGATTTGACCATTGTTGTGGGGAATTTTGGTTCTGTTGTTGTGGGTTTTGGGTAGTACTGGGTGACTGTCTAGAAAAAGGGTAAGAAATGGTGTAAGTTGTAAGTTGTAAGCTTCAGGTTGGAGAAACGCTAATTGTTGAGCGCTGCACTAAAACTGGGGAAAAAAATGAGGGCCGAAAATGAGACGATCACTTTGATTTGTAACCACGCGCCAACTCCTCGACAGGGCTAGCTCTTTGTTAGAAGGCCCATTGTTCTCCGCTCTCCGCTATTTTACTGACTATCAAAATTCAAAGCTTAAGAATAATAGAGTATGTGTGTTATAAAGTGTAAATATGATGGCACCCAACAAGATCATAAGTTTTGTTCTTCGAGAGTCTTGAAGAGGATTGGCTCTGTGTTGAACTTGATACCCCTCTCGAGTAATCTGCTGAAAGCGCTTGCAAAGACCTTCATACATTTTTCTTCATCCTGTGCAAAGTCTTCCATAATCTTCTTCATATTACCGTCTTTCTTCATTGCCATGTCTGTAGGTAACATCATCAAAGACTTGGTCTTTGTGTCCTCGTATTGCTTCTTACCATCCCACTTCTTCCAATCCCAGTTTTCATCTAACAATAGAACAAAGAATTGGTTAGTAACAGTGGTTGGAGAGAAAGTCCAAGGACCGTCAAATCCAGAATTCTTGACGTGACATCTTCCAATAGAGTGACCGACACCAATTAAAGCAACGAGTTCCTCATCTGTGAATCCCAGTCTGTCAGTGAAAACTTCTCTGAGATAATTACCGCTGGTTTGTGACGCATCTGGGATTCTGTGGTATGGTGGTGTGACCTCTACAGGTAAGTCAACACGGCCAGGTCTCCAAGAAATCTTTGGACCACTCATTTCTTGTATACTCACAACACCACCTAAAGTGTACAAATCACCATGAGAGAGCTCTGGGAATTGCTTTCTGATTGGATCCAAAAACTTCATTGCAGTTTCTAATCCTGCATTCTCTGGATCTGCTTGTTCCTTATCATATCTCATAGTACCAGCGTAAGAACCACCTTTAGTGTCAGACTTGTCATTTTGGTTGTAAGAACCGGAGTTGTGCCATGCAAGTCTTACCAAGATTGGACCGTAAGAACCGTCATCGAAGTCATCCTCATCAATTAATTTTTGAGCAATTGCATTGTAAACGCGTTGGTAGTATGCAGTATCGGTTACAACAGGTTTTGCCTCACGTACGTTTGTGGAGACATTAGCGTCGACTGCCTTAGAGGCACCGAATCCGAAAAGGGCCTTGTTAGCAATGTCCTTTGGAGTATTGCCCTTGTTGTTATTGTTGTTATTGTTGTTGTAGTTGTAAGCAAACGCACCAATGGAACCAGCTAAGGCAATGGATGCAACTACTCTGCTGTTGAAGGTGAATTTTGCGTTGGAACGTGCAACTTGTCTGAATGCGGCAGCGGTGGACATTGTCTGTATGGCTTGGCTAATTGAGTGCTTACTGAACAAGATACAAAGAAGAAGGGATATGCTTTAGAAGAGTGGAGGAAATCCAGGAAATTCTCCGGTATTTAAATTACAGATAGCAAACAGCAAACAGACTGTTCTCCGCCCGGAGTGGACGGCTTAATTGTAAGCAAGCGCAGGGCTGTGAGATCTAGATTTTTTTCGATATCGATATCGGGAATATTAGGCGCTCAGGCCGGAATCTGAAGTTGCTGCTGCCGGTTTGTCATCTGATCTGGCCATGGGGGCCGATATGTGGTGTGTGGGATGCAGCCAATCACGGCGTAGTAATTTGTCAAGGTTGCGGTTGGATGTTGAACGTTGGATGTTGAACGTAGGATGTATAGGATGTAGGCAGTGCCGTACTGAACGCTTTAGCTTGCCAGACAAGGTAGCTGTAGAGCTGGACGCCGAAAAGTGGTGAGAAAGACAGTAGTGCAACGTAGCATGTGCAATAGAGTGTGTAGAGAATGTATCGTGCCATAGCCGCTAGATCGGGCTTGGATTGGAACTATATTCATAGAATTCTACGTTGATCATATTAAGGCTTGAATAGTTCAAAGCAATAGGCGGGACTCCTATTGAAAATGCCACTATTCTACTATTACTTGGTTGCATGTGGTTACAGTAGCTTGGCTGTCAAGTGCAAAACGTTAACAGCTAGCAAAGACTACGGACTACAGGCGGGGGTGCGTAAAATCATAGGTAGCTCACTTTATTGTCCCGGAGCTGGTAATGATTCGCAGTGGTGTGAACGGTGGTTTGTTGATGATGCAATTTTCTTTCTGCTCCAATCAAACCTCAGTGATCTTCATCAGATGATCGATCTAGTAGAAAAGTGATGGAAAAAATAACCTAATAAAAAACCCAGGAGAAAAGGTGAAAGCAAGAATGAAAATTAAAGCGGTTTGATGTAATTGAATTCAATTGAAGTAAAGTAGTTTTATTGAGATAAACTTGGCTAACTTACATTTCTTCAACAACGTGACCTCTTTCGGAGACGTAGATACCATCCAAGAACTTTCTGATATCCTTGTTTCTGACTCTACAGATTTGTTGAACATCTGCACACAATTGGGAAACGTCTTCAACAGAGTTACCAGTGACAGTTAATTCATCCTTTTGAGCTGCAGAGAGTTCTGCAGTGACACCTTCTGGGATAGAAACCTTTCTGACCTTTCTGTCACCCAAGAAGTTTCTGATTTCGACAATCTTGGAACCATCTTCTTCAATGATGTTGACATTGATAGGGAAGTGGGCGTAAACAAATCTCATCTTGTACTTGTAACCAACGGTAACACCCTTGATCAAGTTAGCAATCAAAGACTTGACGGTTCTCAAAGTAGCGACGTGCTTTCTGTCACCATTGTGGACGTAGATCTTGATAAGCTTGTTGTTGACCTTTTCGAAAGCAACATCGACGTGCTTCAAAGCCTTAACAAGTTGACCTCTTGGACCAGTGACGGTGACAATTCTGGACTTGATAGAGACAGTGACGTCTTCTGGGATAGCAAGAGATTCGATGGATTGGACGTACTTCATTGTGCTTTGAGTTGGCTGATGATATAAACTAAAATTCAAACACCGATAAGGACGACAGGCAGGTTCAACGTGGAAACTTTCATCACCAGCAGCTGTGGCCAGTTTTATTTCAGTGTCGGTCGCTTCCTCCACCAGAAATCGCGCTGGAACTTTTTTTTTTCAGCCGGAACTGCGCGTCGCATTGGACGGCGCACCTGCCGTTTTGGGAAGAGGACGGCGGCTCCAGCTCTCATTGGCCAGTTTTCCAATGGCGTCGATCGACGCAAGAGCCCCTGACACCTCACTTTGCCCGCGAAAAGGCGATTTGTCGTCCAATGTAGCTACATGAATTTCAGTCTCTGGGGTTGACGATGGCATGAAGCGTAGTACAGCATAGCATAGCATAGCACAACACAGCAAATCACACATCACAGAGCTAGAGCTAGAGCTAGAGCAAGGGGAAATACCGCATAGTTACACAGCCATGCTTTCACAATCACTTCGTTCAAGTGTAGCCCTTGCACGTACCCCATTTACAGCGCCAATCAGAGAGTTTCATCAATTGAGACTTTCCAAGTCTGAGAAGAAGGCTAAGAGCGTGGAAAAGAAGAAGAAAAACATTGCATTCCAAAATGCTGTTGAGAGTAAGAAGGAAATGGTTGATCCCGTTCTTGGTAAACCAAATAATGCTTTCATCAATAGACTTCGGCTCGAAATCGGTGAACCAAATATTCTAAGTAAGGGTTACGATCTCGTTAACGTTGATAAATTGCTCTACGGCGCAAAGGAGGTTGTTCTACAGAATGCCAAAGAAAAGGGTGATGGAACGTCGCTTCCAGAAGAGCTTGCTAAACGTGAACAGCAAGAAATTGAGAAGAGAGATATCTTACTTAGAATTCTTACATTGAGAAACGCTGATAATGTGGAGAAACAGAAGAAGTTGAGAGAACTTACATTGAAGGAATTTCAAAGATTTGAGGGTGACACCGGATCTCCCGAAGTACAGGCTGCTATTATGACAGTTGAAATTTTCAACCTCATGGATCACATCAAAAAGAACCCACAAGATTTACTCCATATCCGTAAGGCTAGAATGCTCACGCAACAGAGACAAAGAATCCTGCGTTATCTTAAACGTTCAGAC
Organism: Pichia sp. P7020A; assembly: GCA_025531525.1. Taxonomy (NCBI): domain Eukaryota; kingdom Fungi; phylum Ascomycota; class Pichiomycetes; order Pichiales; family Pichiaceae; genus Pichia; species Pichia sp. P7020A. Next base: position 19,847 of record JAMYHI010000121.1, read on the forward strand.
CCACAGAAATATTTCTACACAATAGAAAAGCTAGGTCTCACGGATGAAACCGTTCACATGGAGTTCAACATGGACAGAAAATACATGGATGAGTTCCAAATCTGGCCAGGTAGACAGCTTGTTAAGATTAACAAGAAGGAGAACGAAGAAATGAAGAAAAAGAGAAGACTAGAGAAACAAGCCCTCAAGAAGGCACTTGCTTCAAAGGCTGCAGAAGCAGAAGCAGAGGCATCCGCATCTGCTTAATTACATCGTGTACATATATATTCACATTTCCCACTCTCCATTGCTCATACATATCTATAAACATATCAACCCGCACCGTCACTGCCTCTCAATGGGCAACATCTAACATTTAAACATCACCTATTTCGTAAATACCTTTGCGAGCACCATTGACTAAAATGTATCTGTCACAACGTGGAACTTCATTATCCACATGACCTATAACCAAACATGTCGTATTGAGCCTGTCAATGAGACATTTACCCTTTATGAGATCATCATCTGTCATAGAACTCAATGCTTCATCCAAAATGAGTATCTTTGGATCATTGATTATAGCTCTCAGTAGTAAAACTAGCTTTTGCGTACTCACGTGAACATCACCAAACTCGACTTCTTCTTGACCATCAAGGCCGACGAGTTTCATGTAGTCTCTAATCTTCTTCACTTTATCAGCACCAAGCTGCTCTACAGTCGGTGGGATGTAAGACCCGACAATGTAACCAGTTGAAATGGTCTGGAATAAGGTGTGATGACGTGGATATAGGGCGTGCAACTCAGGAGAAGTGAATCCAATGTACTTGTTCGTGTCAAAATAGTTCACCTTGCCCGGTTTGCGCTCCACTCCAAAAACGCTTATGGAACGGTTCCAAGATTGTGGGTGATCAAGTGTGATCAATGAAAGTAGAGTGGTCTTACCGGATCCATTACGTCCACGAATGTGCCATTTTTCACCGGCTTTGACAGTCCATGTGAGATCTTTAATGATTGGTACACCTTTGTACATAATATTGGTATTCTTCATTTCAATAATTGGAGTATGGTTCAATGGCTTGTTGTTCCCCTTGCTGAATATAGCACTAGAAGTAATATTATTGGTGATCTTCTGTTCGAGCAGTTCATGCTTTTCAGCAAAGTCCGACTTTAGCTTCTTGAGATCCGCCAATAAGTCAGCACGTTTACCCTGTTTGACAATACCAATATCATTGACAATCACCACGTCTTCTATCCATTCCGGGACGTCATCTTGACTTCTGAGACCGACGATGACAGTAGTCTTGATATCTTCATCATAGGAGGTTTTCTGCAGAACGTGGTTAACGGTTTGCGTTGCAACAGGATCTAAACCCAAGAATGGGTCATCGATGCACAATAACGCTGGCTCTGCATATAGTTCTTTAGCAATTCTTGCACGTCTGAATTGACCATTACTCAAAGTGGTGATGAACTGACCTTGTAATCCAATCAAGTTTAGGCCATGGATCAATTTCTCCACCTTCCCCCTATCGTACTTGACATTGGAATTGTATGATCGATCAGCAATAAAATCGGAGACTAGTTCATCCACTTCTAAATCTTTGAAAAATTCATAACGAGAGCTCAAATGTGTGAATCCACCAGATGAGTCATGTGCACCATGACCCCAACTACCATTATTGACAAACCTCAACAACTTAGTCTTGAAAGTAGCATCATTTAATGACGCCGGAAAAGTCCTACTCCCAACGGGATGTGCCGTATAATGGTTGGCCAACACTGCAAGGAAGTCTGTCTTCGGGTAGTCTCCGATTACTGCCAGTTTTGCCTTCTTGGACAAGTCGAAGTTCAAAGCAGTGGAGAAAACCGGACGTGGATCGGCATTTGTGGGTGCTTTACCCGCTGCCTTCCATGTTGCAGAGCGCAAAAACCACGCATCCACCAGCTGAACCAACGAGCGAGAATGCACCATATGCTGTTATCAATGCGCTGTATGTACTTGCTGCGCAATTGCCCTAACTGTGCGCTGCAACTGCTCCGTCCCGTGTCCGAACAGCTATTCAACATTTAACGTGCACCGAAAACTGAAAACCGAAAATTCATGCCCTCATTTGTTTTTGGTTTTCTTAGCGCGCCTTTTTTCGTATTCACACAGACGACAGCTAACAGTTAACAGCTAACAACAACAACAGCAGCAAGCCACGTTGAGGGAGCGTATGGGAGAAACAAGAGCAGCTGGAACTACGGCAGCACAAGCACGAGCAGGAGCACGAGTGCAGCGATTACGGTCACATCACGAGAGCATCTGCAGTTTGGCGCTAGATAGAGCAGGAAAGAAAACGATTACACGAATTCACACGTACGTCTCTGTTTGAAACCACAAACCGTTGTCAACCGTTTATCAACAGTCAATTGCGCAACGCACATCTTACATTCCGAGAATACCAGTGGAACAAACATCTCTGACTTCAGCGATATACCTCTCACTGATAATTGATTTGATTCAAATTTAGAACACAGTCGCAATCAAGATCACAACCCCCCCTCCAATCACGAGAATATCACACCAATAAACCTACCAATACAACACACATATCATGACTGTCAAAGATATTTACGACCTCGAAGAGCTATCAGCGCACGTTCCAGATCCACCTGTGAATACTTACACGCAAGAGGAAAAGGCAGAAATGGAGTTTGGATCCCTTACGAGTACGGAATACCTATCGGAGGCACAACATACTGAGGGCGAAGAGATCAGAACTCAAACATTGGATGACCCACCTTATTATATTGTCATTTCCACTTACTTGGACTATCTACTTTTCCTCATTATGGGACATATCAAGGACTTTTTTGGTATGACTTTCATGCCGCAGCATTTCTCCGCAATGGTCGCTAAAGATGGATACCCACCTTGGTATTCCGCTTTCGAATCATTCTATCCAAGAAGATTGAAAAGAAGATTAGACGAATGTTTTGCAAGACCTATCCACGGTGTTCCTGGTAGATACATCAATGTATTCAACAGAAGTACTCCAAATTATAATGATACCTTTTACTATGATGGTACATCCACCCCATGCCTCAACCTCTCTTCTTACAACTATTTAGGTTTTGCTCAAAGTGTCGGTAGATGTACTGATGATTCAGTTGCTGCGTTAGAGAAATATGGTATTTCATCTTGTGGTCCAAGAAACGTCATTGGTAATACGGATTTACACATTAAGACTGAGAAGATCTTGTCAAACTTCTTAGGAAAGGAAGATGCTATCTTATTCAGTATGGGTTGGGGTACAAATGCTCATCTTTTCACATCCCTTGTCAATTCTAAATGTTTAGTCATCTCTGATTCCTTGAACCATGCTTCCATTAGATTTGGTATCAGATTATCAGGTGCTGCCGTGAAAGTTGTCCCACATAACGATATGAAAGCTTTGGAGAAAATCTTGAGAGAATCAATCTCCCAAGGTCAATCCAAGTCTCATAGACCTTGGAAGAAGATCTTCGTTTGTGTTGAAGGCCTTTACTCCATGGAGGGTACTTATTGTAACTTACCTGCTCTTGTCAATCTAAGAGAAAAATACAACTTCTACCTTTTCGTCGATGAAGCTCATTCAATTGGTGCTTTGGGTAAGAGTGGTAGAGGTATTTGCGAATATTACAATGTTGATCCTTCCAAAGTTGACATCTTGATGGGTACCCTCACGAAATCTTTCGGTGCAGCTGGTGGTTACGTCTCTGCAAATAAAAATGTCTGTGACAGACTCAGATTGGACATTACTGCAAACACATATAGTGAAAGTATGCCACCGACTGTGTTACAACAGATCTCTACTTCAATGAGAATTATTGCTGGAGAGTTGAATGGTGATGAAGGTAAATTGAGATTACAGAGAATTGCCTTCAATTCACGTTACCTCAGATTGGGACTTAAAAGATTGGGTTTCATTGTTTACGGTGCAGACGATTCCCCAGTGATCCCATTATTATTGTACAATCCAGGTAAGATGCCAGGTTTCAGTAATATGTGCTTGGATAGAGGTGTTGCAGTCGTTGTGGTTGGATACCCAGCTACTGACATCATCTCTTCGAGAATTCGTTTCTGTATGTCCGCGGCACTTACGAAGGAAGATATCGACACCATTCTTGCCGTGTGTGCAGATATCGGAGACACTCTGAATTTGAAATTCTCTACAGGTATCGCAGGCGGTGAGAGACATCCAGGAGATTGGAAGAAGGGTATCAAGCCTAGATGGGAGATTGAGGAAGTTTTGGCAAAGACCCCTGAAGATTGCAAACATGAAATGTATTGATTGCTGATTTTGCTAATTTGGAAAATTTAACTTAATAGAACTGAACTCTTCTCTGTATACATACTCCATTCACATGTACACAAACATATTATATACTAAATGCACAATTACAGGTAAAGATGTCAGTAAGTAAAACTGGTAATTGATGTCGTAGATATAGAGCGAAACTGACCCCCCAATGATCCCATGCTGTTCATTGGATACTGGAGAAGTCAACATAAAGAATAAGGCATGCTATAAAGTAGCTAAAGTAAGAATGTGATACATTTTGAATCTGCATTTATTTGAGGTTGTCACCAATGTAACCAATGATACTGAGCACAAAACCGACACCTAAAATCCCAGAGGTGTAAAGGTAGTTTTCATTGACGTTTGCAAGAAGATTCTTGTAAGTCACTTCAGCAAGTTCAACCTTTGACTCAGTAGGAACTTGAATCTCAATTTCCTTCTCAGAGACCTTTGGAGTGTTATTGCCCAGGTCATTGTAAACGGAATCATCCAATGGGGATTTTTCTTGTTCTGGAGCTTCAACTTCCTTGACAGTCCTCTTTTCAGTGTGGTAGATGATCTTAGTCTCTTCGTTATTGAGCAAACTCTGTTCTGCAGAGAAGGCAAAAAAGTAGTTATAGAGAAGGGCAATTGGGAATGATAAGGCTGCGTAAATTAAGTATGGATGTTTGCCATAGGATGGAGATCTGGTATATGCTTGGTAAAACAAGTATGATGCAATTGATCCCAAGGACCAGAATGAGATACGTAGAGTGGTGATATGAGTGGTAACCTTCTCTTTCAATGTATTGTAAGCAACTGATGAGTTCTCAGCAAGCTTTGGAAGGATCCAGGATGAGTAAAGAAATGCACTGGAACTGAGACCCAAGGAGCCGATTCCGACGAGTTTGACTATGGTTAGACACTTTCCCATGATTGATAGATGAATGTATTGATTGCTGGTTGGTGTTGTAGCGTGAACCTTTAGATTCCAGGCTCTAGACACCAGAAGAATACGGAAGGAAAGCCCGAGCATTAAATAGCCCGAAATCGCACTCATGTTGCCTTTCCCCACTATCCGCCTGCGAACTTTAAAAACTTCACCACTCTGCACTCTGCAGTTACCAGTCCCGAGTTACAAGTTACAAGTTGCGAGTTGCGACCTCATACTTCCGGGTTCACCAGAGAACACACGGGCACAAGCGTTACGCTGTAGAGTATATTCAATGCGGTTTGCTACAAAAGTCTAGAAATGTGGCTTAGTAAAGCAATAGAAACGAGAGAAGGGATAATGGAAAGAGTGTAAGGAAACGTATGGTGAAAAATAATATATGAGTGAAAGTACGAAAGTAAGCCTTTTAATTTGATAAAGATGCTAGCATGGTATTATATGTGGAAAGCAAAATGTGCAAGTCAGAAGAATCTTTTTGACGGATGACACTGACTGGAAATAAGTTCCCATTCGGCAATGTAGAAGGGTTTTTTATGTTGAGGTCTATTTTGAGTCCAATGTCAATGGACTGTGGGTATTTTATGATAATATAATAATCGAATCACTTCATGAATGGATATTAATCAGATGAGGGCAATCATAATGAAGGCAAGGCCACCAAGGCCACCGTGTGGAATTTGTACCATGCCTGCAGCACCGTTTCGGTGGGACGTCGAGGAGATAGATGTGATAACAGCAGAAGTGGAAGACGAGGATGTCTCTGTGGACTCGGAAGATGAAGATGATGTTGTGGATGATGAGGAAGAGCTGGTGGTGGTAACCAGAGTGGAAGATCTAGTGGAATGGCTGGGTTTAAAAGATGATCTGCTCGTGGACGAGGATATGGAGGAGGATGTGTATGCAGAGGAAGATGTAGTGACAGCACGACTAGAAGAAGTTGCAACTATGGAGCTGGAGCTGGAGCCAGAGGTAGCACTTGAACTAGAACTTGAACTAGAAGTAGAACTTGAAGTAGAACTAGAAGTAGAACTGGAAGTAGAACTTGAGCTTTCAGTAGTAGAGTTCGTAGTAGAGCTTGGCGCAGCGCTTGAAGAGCTGCTGCTCGATTCTGAGCTGGAACTGGAACTAGAGCTGGTAGTTGAGCTGGTGGTAGAGCTGGT
>JAMYHI010000121.1:26342-50224 GCA_025531525.1 Pichia sp. P7020A
GTGGTGGAGCTCGTCGCCTCGCTCGACGATGAGCTGGTAGTTGAGGTGCTGCTCGATTCAGTGCTAGAACTGGAACTAGAGCTGGTAGTTGAGCTGGTGGTAGAGCTGGTGGTGGAGCTCGTCGCCTCGCTCGACGATGAGCTGGTAGTTGAGGTGCTGCTCGATTCAGTGCTAGAACTGGAACTGGAGCTAGATGACGAAGCACTGGTACTTGAGCTTGAGCTCAAACTGCTGCTCGAGGTAGCCGCTGACAGATCAGAAGAAGACAATGCTGGAGTAGGGCTGACACTGAAGCTGTTAAAGTTTGAGCCGTAGGTGGTCGAGTGTTGAGGTTGCTTCGCCTGAGGGATTTTGGAGTTGATCACATTGATGTTCTGTTCGCTTCCATTGTTAGTACCCTTGGCTAGGGCAATGGTGAGTCCATCGAGATCAGCAACCATGTATACGCTGCTTAGAAAAGATTGACCCAAAGTGATGTAGTTTTCACTACCTGAGGATAGGATACCAAATGCACATTGATCAGAGACGGTGTTCGACTCGGTGTACAAACTAACCAGGAAGTTCTTGATCGGGATGTCTAACTCTAAACCCTGGAAGTTAAATCTGAGAGATGCATTGTCAGCCATGGAGCAGTCCCCGATATAATACTGCAAACTTTCCGAGTATTTCAGATTGAAGAGGCTAGTCATGGCATCAACAATTCCCTGTGGAAAATAACTGAGAGTGGTACCTGTATCTAAGAGCGCACCAATTGCACCCGATCCGATCTCTGCCGCCTGTGAAGATTCTTCGTTGATGAAATGCAAGTTGTTAAGAGTGACAGTTAACTGAATAGGTGATGCAACACCTTGACTGTAGAGAACGTTAACGATTGGCAACTCAACAAGATCACCTGTATACTTTGATGAGTCAACTGCACCAAAAAGGATTTCAGAGTTGGACGAATCATCCAAGTAAACGGAGTACGCAGCCTTACTGATGATGCCATCGTTGACGAGTTTGAGTGGTAAGTTCTCATATTCGTAGGAACCACCTTGCGTATTTGAGGATGTCACTTCAAGACCTGCAAGGCCGATACCGAGAACACCTTGGGCGTTATCAGTATTATTACAAACGGCAATATTCATGTTCTTGATCTCGAGGTTGCCGATATTGATGGTGTCCTGACCCCAGAAACCCTTGGCAAAAGTGTTATCATCGTAAGTGATGGAGAAAGAGGTGTCGTTTGATTGGAAAGATGTGGAATCGTTCTCATCGAAAGTACCGTATTCGGAGCAATCGATAGATGGAGTGGAATCCTTATGCTGGATGTTATTTTGTTCCATTTTGAGACCCGTGTCTGTAGTTGCATCGATACCGGCAAAGATGTTACGCGCTTTCTTACTTGCCGTCCCTGGTTGACAGTATTTGTTGTCTGATGCAACGACCCAGAAATCTGAAGAGCCAGTATCAATCAAGACACCGACTTTCTGATTATTGGAACCCACGAGGACATTTGCCATGTAAAAAGTTTGTTCGTTCTGTAAGGACAGAGATACATAGCCATCACCGTCGTCTCTTTTCTGGAGGTGATGACGAACGTCTAGGCTGCTGGTGACACGCTTGGCAGAGAGTGCCCAATACTGTGGATTTTCATTGCTTTTGTGGTTGTCATGCGTGGGAAGTGTCACTGGAGAACCAAACGCTGCTGAAAGCAACACTGAAAAGAGAATGTACACCGGAAGCATGGGAAGCGAGTGTGTGAGTTTGCTGGGATGTTTTCCTTTTGGTCTTGGCCTTGATCTTGATCTTGCAACTACTCCTGCTTTTGCTTCTGCTTCTGTGCTTGCACTTGTTGTTGCACTCACTTGTGTTGTTCCTGGTGCCTGTGTCTCAAAGATCCGATTCGTTGTGTTGTGCTACATGCCATTGTCGGCGAAACATGGCAACGGAAAACCAGCCATTTCCGCATTGGGACGACAATGAAAAATTGAATTGCCAAAATGGGATGCCCACATGCCCAATCGGGAAATCTCGGGAATGCTATAGTATGATTATGAGATTATGAGATTATGAGGTACACAGCAATGGCGGAGTTCTACACAAGGAGAAGAAGCAGGGCGACGAGCGAGTGCGTCCACGAAGCAGACGGTAACAACGAGGGTGCAAGGCCAGAGGAGATGGACACAGAAGCAGAAGCAGATGCAGAAGCAGAAGTTGGTACGGAAGTAGCTAAAGCTGTCAACGATGCAACAGTGTACATCATGTGATTGACGTCGTAAGTCTGTGTCATTGGCGGATGCGCAGCAAAGCTATCTATTCCCTCCAATGAGGTGATATCAGAGAATGCCATTTCTGTAGTAGGTGTTGCCAGCCCAATTTTCTGTGCGTCCATATCGACAATTATGTACAGCTGCTCGAGGAATGCTGTACCTAGCACAATTGCAAGCTGTAGTGGAGAGGAAGCAACCATAAACGCACATTCTTCACCATTTTGAGACTTTACAAAAAGGGAAGATACAGGGAATTTGTAGTTGACGCCCTGAAAGGAGAGTTGTAGTGCTTGATCTTGCAAAGAAGCACAAGAAGTTGTAAACAAACCAATTGTTGGATTGTGTTGGAGGTTGAGTTTTTGCACCAGTTGATTGAAAACAGCAGATGGGAACATTGCGTACGTTGTACCCGTATCGAGCAATGCAGGGAAGTAACCTTTGACAATATTTGCCTCTTCCGTGTTATCGACATCGACAATATCGTGGGTGCTTATCACAGACATGGAGTTCAATGTGATTGCAATTGAAGAATGTCGATTGCCATCACGTGTGAAGAATGCATTAACCATGGGATATTGGTACATGTTTGCATTTTGCGATATACGGGACTTGTCTATACCTCCGAAAATTATTGTACCGTCCCCCCTGGTCCTACTCAAATCGATGCTGAAAAGACGATTTCCAACTATACCCTGTTCAACCAGTATTTCTGTGAATTGATTGTATTGATAACCCGAGGAGTTTGCCTCGTGAATGCTATTTGTGGATTCCAGTGATGGGAATCCAAGGCCTATGATGCCATAGTCGTATTGTGTATTGTCGGCGACTGCAAAAGAATAACTTCCCAATGGCTTGTTCTGCAAGTACATGTTATCGTAACCCCAACGACCCGTTGGTCGCACATCACCGATTCCATATGCCATTTGGAAAGTATCTGTATCATTCCAGTGGAAAGTATCAGAACTGTCGGTACCATTGAATACGCTGCTGGGTACCCAAAAGTCCGAGCTACCAGTGTCAAATATTAAATTGATAGGAGTGTGATCAGATCCTAATTCCAGTTGAGCTAGGAAGGATCCGTTTTTGTACGTGAAGTCCAATGAAAAAGTTCCCGCAGTAGAGGCTGTTGCTGCTGTTATACATTGTATGGCTGATAATGTAGCAAGCAACTTGTAAATCATTGTGTATTTTAAAGTAATGTCAAAGTCAAAGTCAAACTTAATTATCTACTCTTCACTCTTTAATTTTATGTGAACTGACCATAAACATGGAACTTGCTACCAATTACATGATTCTACAACGTGGCTTCGTTTACCGCCTTTCCAACACCTGTCCTTTTAACAGAACATAAGAAACAATACGCAATATGATGAAACAATACGCATAATAGTCTAGTATTGATTTATCGTGTCTTGGCTCTGTGTGAACAAAGTTTCACACTGGTGCGGTAACAAAGTGTGCTTTGCGTCCCCAAATAGGCAGTCGTGGAAGGTGGCACATTGTATTCAGATTTATACACACTGCACTCGATATCTTTGTAGTTTGTGACGGTATTGGGACTAAACCTAGCATTGATGCAACCCTGAACACTTAGTATCTATTGTACAGCACATCCGTTGCGCGTTGGTTGACTCGTCCTCTGTGCCAATCATTGCATCATCAAGGGTGTTAAGTGCTCAGTGTCCTGGTTCTCGCGCGTTTTCAAAACCTACAGCTTAATAGTATGATTTCCATTGCTTTTATCTGAATAGATAAAAAGAGGGATGAGAAGTTTAAGCTAATGAAACTGTATAGTTACCAATAGTCAAGTTATAATACAGTTTCTTGTGAATGTATAAGAATGTATATTAAGTATGTCTACACGACTTCTTGCTGTATGCACTCTATAGAGTGTCCATTAAGTATGAAGTAGGAATTAGGACGAGGCTTGGGGCTCGAGTATCCTATGCGGGTAACATGCTTCTTTCACCGACCACAGATGGAGTCATCCTACCAACTGTAGTTATCATACAAAGCTACTGGCTTGGCGAGAAGTGGTGAAGTTTCTGCACATAAGGTCGCTATTCAGATCATCACGCTGCTAGAAGAAAGCGACGTGGCTTTCTTTTACAGTGCGCACTCGCTAAATGCCAGGTTCCGATAAAGTGTGCTACGACTACGACTGCGACTACGACTCTTCTCTGATAACAGGGGCAGTATCCACCAGCACACAAACTACATACCATACCACACAACACAAACAATGAGCAGGACACGCATTGGAGAGAAACACTACGCGTCGCTTGCACAGGGTGTGTCAGACTTGCAAGGAGACACGAGCTTGGACGACATTCTGACCGCCTCAGAGCGGCTCATCGCACAACTCCGCAATATGGACAATTGTCAAGGTGAAGGCCAAGAAGTCGTGGATGTTGACATTGGTGATGTGAAGGAGCTTGTGGAACGGTATCAGATTGACATACTAGAGCTGGAGAAGAGTGCCAACAAGGAGATTAAGACCTTTGCTGCACGCGTGGAGAAGTGTAAAGACTGGAGCTGTGATGACGTGTACAGACATCAGAGTGTGAATGTGGATACGGAGGGAGAGCGGCAGTATTTACAACGTGCCATTGTCGTAGACTTGCTCTCTCAGGGAGAGTTTGATAAAGCCCGGCTGTTGGCACTGCGTCGAGAGGGGGAGGGGGAGGAGAAAGATGCGGAAGAAGAAACTGCGCATTATGACGATATCGAGGCGCTGTTCAAAAATGTGAAGGGTTTGGTTGATGCAGTCAGAGATGGAGAGTACAGCGTTGTATACCAATGGGCGTTGGAGAATGCGGGAGTTATCGGGAAGGTTACGGACTTGTTGGAGCTATTGCGCAAGTTGATTTACTTCCAGGTTTTAGAGATCAAGGCTGGGTCGGTGAAGATGCCTGATGGGGGTAATTTACTTATCAAAGTGCAACAGGAGGATGATCCGCAGATTATGAACCGAATCAAGGACGTCGCAGAAGAGAACTTGTTGCCCGTACTGGGTGCCTTTGATAAGCAAGGATGCGTACGTGCCGCTGTACAGGAGCTCAATAAAGGCTTTTGGATTGTGCAAGGTGCATTTGGTGGCACCGGAGTGACCTGGATGATGGAGTCGCCACTGCTACAAGTTGTGCGTGCCGGACTCATTGCTACGGGCGGGATTGTTGACTCGGAGTACGGCGAATCGATCAAAGTGAACAGCGGTGGTCACAGCAGTGGCAGAAGAAAGAGCAGTTCTGCTGCTGCCGCTGCTGCCGTTGCCGCTAGTGCGTTTAGGCAACGTGAGAAAGGCAATCACGACAGCGGAACCGTGGAGGAGCTAGGACTCGATCTGGACGTGCCCGCGTGGGCGGCTGCACTATGCGGCGGACACCGTGTGTTTGTGTGTCCCGTGCTGAGGGAGGAGACGACTGCGCAAAATGGCGCCGTTGCACTCAGCTGTGGTCACCTGCTCAGTCGCCAGGCACTAGATCGGTTAGCGGGTGGCCACGGTGGCTTTGGCGTTGGCAGCGGTGAGGTCAAGTGTGTGTACTGTCCGGAGCGGACGAGCGTGAGGGAGGCGCGGAGTGTGCAGTTTCTGTGATGAAGTGACATGAAATTATAGCTAGTGAAAAATTATCACCACTTTTTTCGTTTTCGTTCCAGACTGCACCACCTACTTATTATCCTATTACCTGCGGGGAGAAGAGATAGGACCCTACAAACAGACAATGGCAAGATCACGCAAGAAGAGAAGAACAGAGGTATCCTCTGATGAGAGCAGCAGCGACTCTGACTCCGATTCCGGAAGCGAACAAGTGCAAGTGCATCAAGAGCAGCACGAACAGGAACAGGAACACGAGCAAGTGCAAGTGCAGATCCAGGGTAATACTGAAGGAGATGCAGTTACAGGTACGATCAGTGGACTAAGGATGGACGGTCCTGCAGCTACCAACACCACCACCACCACCACAGCAGAGGAAACATCCGCTGCCGTGCTGGAGACGCGCCGACGCCTGCGGGAGCTGCAACGCCAGGTAGAGACAGAGACAGAGACGGAAGGCGGTGCTGCCACGAATGGTGCGCCTGCCGCAGTGGCGGACTGGCTGTCGGAGATGCTTGGCCAGTACGGAGACGACGTGGACACGCTGCGGCGGGCGGGCGACTTTGGGGAGACGAGCGTTGCGCTAGTGGCGGAGATGTTGCGCAGCTCCTCGGCGGTGTTCACCAAACAGCCATGAGCCATGAGCCACGAGTCGTGGAAGTAGTGTAAGTAGTGTAAGTAGTGTTTAAGGGCTGTAATTAACGTGTCCCGAAAGAAAGAAAGAAAAGAAATAAAAAGGAGCTGCGGTGAAAAGAAGGCGCAGACACGCGCGTCCAGTATAAAGTAAAGCCAGACAGACACGCCAACTGCCACCCAGCCTCCTTCGGGTCTTCTCCAGAACAAGGGTCTGGTACAGCACCAACAGAGCACAGCACAACGCACAACACCATGCACATCGCAGCTATGCTTAACGTCTTGCTCCACTGCATCGCACTCGCAGCAGCAGTGGCACTCCCAGCGCACGAACAACAAGAACAGAAAGAACAGAAAGAACACGACAACGCATCTCTAGGTTACTTCAAACTCTCTGCACAGAAACTCCGTGGGTCCACCATCCACGACGCCATCGCCGGCGCACAACCACAGGTACTCTTTGAGAGAGATGACTCCGGTGATGGCTTTGTCACCATGGCAATGTCCAATGAGAATACCTTCTACCTCGCTGATGTGGAGGTGGGTACTCCACCGCAAAAAGTCGGCGTTTTGATCGATACTGGATCCTCAGATTTTTGGGTCGTGGCTTCAAATAACACATACTGTCAATCAGGTACAACGGGCCCCTTGAACAAAGCTCGTGCCTGGGACGATATCTTCGATAGAACTAGCAGTGAGAATGTCGCCGACGCCGACTCTGATGTCAACTCCGCCTCGTTCTTAAACTCAACGTCACAACACAAGGCCACTTCTTCCTCATCTTCCTCTCAATCCATTGACTGTTCGCAGTATGGCACCTTCGACGAAGCTGACTCATCCTCCTTTGTCTCCAACAACACCGCGTTCTCCATCTCTTATGCCGACGGTTCCTTCGCTAAGGGTACCTGGGGTCATGACGATGTCTCCATTGGTGGTGTTTCAGTGCCAAATCTCTCTTTGGCCGTGTGTGACAATGCAGATAATGCAATGGGTATTCTGGGTATCGGGCTTGCAGGATTGGAGACCACATATTCCGGTTCGGCCTCCTTATCAAGCATCTTCTCTTCCTCCAACCCTTACAAATATGAGAACTTGCCAATCAAACTTAAGAACTTGGGATTAATCAAACAAGTTGCATATTCCGTCTATTTAAATGACGCACAGGCAGATAACGCTGAAATTCTCTTTGGTGCAATCGACCACACAAAATACAAGAATGATCTCGTTGCCTTACCTATCATCAATACCCTCAAGTCTAAAGGTTATAACGATGCCATCCAACTCGACGTGACCTTAAACTCGGTCACCCTCATTGACGAGAAACAAAAGACTCAAGCCGTCGTTGGATCCGGTGCAGCGGCTGCACTCTTGGATACAGGTACCACCCTCACCTATGTGCCCCAAGACGTGCTCAACTCCATTCTCAGCTTGCTCGATACCCAATACTCAAGCTCTGTCGGATATTACGTCATGAACTGTAACGATGGCGATGATCTACTCCTGAACTTCAACTTCCAAAGCCTGATCATCAGTATCCCTCTCAGCTCCTTCCTCGTGCCACTCGTCACCACCCAGGGTAGAACCTCCGAGTACTGCATGGTGGGTATTCAATCCAGTGACACGGACTCATTCACCCTCGGTGATAACTTCTTGAGAAACGTGTACATGGTTGCAGATTTAGAGAACTTGGAAATTGCCCTGGCTACAGCAGACCACGATAACACATCTACTTCAAACATTGAAGTGATGTCCACAGGTATCCCAAGCGCAGTGACGCCGAACTCAAACATGTTGTGGGGCCAATCTAGTACTGTTCTCTCAGCGCAGAGTAACGTACAAATGTCAGACATGCCAGAAAGTGCTACATCATTTCTCTTCCAATCCAACACTAGGGTAAACAACCCAACACAGACAATCGGCTCTGGCTCCAACTCCGGATCTGGCCCAGGTGCTGCAACTGCAACCGGGCGTGCAACAACAACCTCAACTTCAACGACAACCGGTACGGCATCTGTCAGCTCCATCTCTACCACACATAGGAATGAGGCAAATGCATACGCACCAGCATTGGGCGCTTGGGGAGGCATTGCTCTAGCCATTGCAGTGCTCATCTAGTAATCAAGCACTCTAATATTCCACTGCTTCCTTCCTTGCATTTTCCATCTATTTCAAACTTGCATCCAATGTTAATTCATTTTCTTTCCTCAAAACTAAAGAGTCTTTTTTTCGTTGTTCATTCCTCATTGCCTTTGGTTACTTCCTTACTTACTTAATTACCTACATGACGTGATCCATTTTGATCGCTTCGCACTTGTTACATTCGGGTTTCCTATTTTTTGTCTCTTTTCTATCCATATACACACTTCCAAACATTTTTCGTTTGTCTTAACAGCGTAGTATTGCCTCTAGGAAAGGAAATCACTGATTTTTTGATTCTTCGATGCTCTCGTAGATGAAAATGTACAGATTGCAGATGCAATTGTTTATTATCTGTACCTTGAAGCTTGAAGCTGCGAATTTCAAATTTCGTATCGAGGCAGACAGCCTTCTTATCGACGCCACCACATACCAAGCCTCTTGCATCTGTTCTTTGTGCTGGTATTGTTGACTCCAGTCCTAACCAAAGCTAAAAGATCCATCAACAGGCCCCTCCTCAGCATGCTGTCCTTTATCACAAATCCAATTAAGACCACCACCCCCGTAGACTGGTCCGAGGCACTCTCTCACTTCCTCACATCCACCTTTGGCCGCTCTTTCACTGAAGAGATAACACCATCCATCAAACAACTGAACAAGCTGAGAAGTGAGGTCCAACACGCATCACAAGAGAATGGTGCACTATCAATCCACCAAATGCTAGATTATATCACCCAATTGGATTCCTTGACCCTGCGAATCCCCATAGATATCATGCTATCTTCATCGAATTTAGAATTTGAATGGTCTTCAACAACAAAGTCATCGGGTAAAAAGGAAATGATCAAACAAAGTTCTATAGCATTTGAGAAAGCTTGCGTGTTATTTAATATTGCATGTTTATACGCCGGAATTGCAACCAGTTCTGCAAGCTTGTTGGATTGGAAAGTCGCAATTGCACAATTTGCAAATTCATCCGGAACATTCCAATACATCTCAGATCATTTCTTACACGCTCCATGTGATGATTTACAAGTAGATCTTATCAAATCAATGTCCAAACTCATGATTGCACAAGCTCAAGAATGTTTTTTGTGGAATTACATGCAATCTACTACAACTACGGTGAAACATTCTTTAGTTGCAAGGTTATCAGAAGGTGTCTCTCAGACTTATGGTAAACATGTCAAATTGCATCCAAAAGAAGGTGGAAACGTTAGGGGAGATTTACATAAAGAAGTGTCATTCAAAATTCCATATTTCCATTCTTTTGCATACTTACATTATGCACAGATGTACATGGAGGAGAATAAAGTGGGGATTGCTATACGTTGCTTAGAGATTGCTATGGATGTTTGGAAAGGTTGGAAAGTTTCAACACGGAAATTAGATGCTGTCTCTAATAGACTATATCTGGAGATTTCTGGTGATATCAATGAAAAATTGGAAGTATATAATAAGGATAATGATTTGATCTATCATCAGACGGTACCTATTGAAACAGATGTTCCAACAATCAAAGCTATGGAAGGTTCAAAAGCTACTGATTTCGAAAAAATGCTTAAAGCTGCATCTTGTGAAGATTTGTTTGTGAAAATTATTCCTATGGAGGCACATCAGAGCATGTCTATATATTCTGAGAAACAAGCAGATGTGTTACGGTATTATAGTGAGAAGGTACAAGTTGCCGACGAGGAAATTAGAAGCGTTTTTGAGTTTTCTAGGTTGCCTAAATGTTTAGTTGAAGTGAGTCGATTGTTAAAGGACGGCAATGAGACACAGAGAGAGGAAGAACGCGAACACGAGAGTGAATATCCACGTGTTTTAGCCATGTCTCATGAAATGAGCTCGGGCAGAGGTTCAGATTTTCCTCAAACTTTGCAAATTATCAAGGAGAAAAGAGATTTTATCAACAGAAAGATAGAATTTGCCGAGGAACAGTTTGTTAGAGATGAAAAGAACGTCTTAGTGAGAGGTCTCGCTGAACATGCAGAATTGCTCAAATTGAAGGATGAAGTTGTAAAAGTTCGTCGTACTCTTACAGAAGCAGGTGCAAGTGACTCTAGATTGAATAATTTTTGGTCCAAATTTGAAGTTGAAATCGCAGTATTGAAAGAAGGTACAGCTGGTGTTCAACAATGGCTCGATTCTCCCTCCGATTCAGATGCAGACGGTATTTCCAAACAAGTCTCCTTACTTGATATTGATGACTCAGAAAATGAAAATGATGAGTTTGAGAAAAGGGCCGCCAACGTCTTGATTGATAACGTCTATTCGATGAAGAAGAGGTTAGAGACACTCATGGATCAGCGTGATACTATCCTATCCGATTTGAAGCAAGATATGCACAGTGAGGACATCTCTTCTGTATTGATTAAACATGGTGGTGCCTCGAATGCCGAACTCAATAAGGTGTTTGACGAGCAGCTCCAGAAATACACCAATTACACATCCAAACTGGATGAACTCACCACCGTACAAGAAGAGAGGATCATTGAACTCAAGGATACCCTTAACAGATTATTGGACTTGAATATCATCAAGAAGAAAAACCAAGAAAAGAAGAAAGAGTTGAACACAATGAAATCTAAACTCGGTAGACTAATCAATGCCTATGAAACCTGGAAACTTTGTACAAAGGGATCGAGCGAAGCGGCTGCTTTTTACACCAAGCTTGTCGATAGGACTGTGGTATTGACGAACAGAATTCAAGATATTGTCAATCAAAGAGAAGCCTCCGTCAGTGGTGGTTCCGTTGGATTGAGAAACGACAGTATTCATAGTGTTTCGACAGGTGGGTTCACTGGTACGGGCGGGTTTGGTGGTTACACTGTGAACAATGTCCCACCACCACCTCAGTACTCCTCTAATCCAACCGGGAACAATCCACCATTGCCTGCTAAACCATCTTACGCTGGGCAACCCCATAACCAAGGAAGCCAGGGAAACCAGCCTTACACCACGCCTTCTGTCTACGATCCAAACATGTACTCTCAGTTTGGTCAGAACTATCGTTCTTAGACTATCTCTGTATTTATAGTTGATAAAGCAACATGTTGGGAAGATTGAACTTTCATTTCATCTACCAGCATCTTCATTGTTCTTCTTCTTCCAACCGCCAACCGCCAACCGCCGAGACGAAAAAAATATTTCAAGATTTCCACCCTCACCAACGTCTTCACACTTCACACTTCACACTAATAAGACGAGTTATCGCTTTACTCTGTTAGCACACACTACACTGTAACGATTCTAGTACCGACAAAGAACGTCCCACAACGGACAATGCAAACTGCAAACGTAACAAAGTCCCAACTCACGAAACACGACGCGTGGAGAACGGGTCCACGCCAGAATTCCGACTCCACCCTCAAGCCAGATGAATTACCCAATATCAGAGAGATTCCGTCACCTCTGGGTGCGGAATGGTGCGGTATATTTGAATCAAAAGTTGACTTCAAGACCCAGCATTTTTTGACAGCAATGTCCAATCTAATTGATGCACCAAATATCAATTCAACCGTCATCCTGAGAGCTGACATTTTGAGAAAAAATAAGTACATTTACACCAGCGACGCTGAATCAGGGACTGAAAGTGTTAAGAAGGAGGGTTTTGTTAGCCCAAATATTGATGACGAACCATTGCTCAGTGAGCAATATGATACCGTTTTAACGAAGAACCTTGAAGATACCAACTTCAAATCCGTCCCTCTCGATGAGAACTTCAAACCACTATCCGAGATCGTTAGAAGAATGATCCCCCGAAATCCATCAAAGGACTACATAATCAATCAAACCTGCTACATAATGACGAACAAGAAAACCAATTCTACTCTTGTCCTGTACACACCGAACATAACTGATCCAGATGACACTCCTTTCTACCTCCCCCCAGCACAATCCATTGGTATTCTCTATAATGCAGACAAGTCATCTCTATCTATCTCATATTTACCATACAAAACACAGTACAAGGGTATTTTTAAAGAAATGTCCCCTTCAGAACGTCCAATAAGAATTGCATACAGACTACTATGTACTGCAAAAAAACATTCGAATGGTGTGATGAATGGATACACGAAAAGGGTAAATCATGACCAAGTTGTTCCGAAACAACAGTTTCAAGATAGATACATTCTGCTCAAACAGAAATACGCAAAATTCTTAGTGGATAACTGGAGTGAATCTACAGATCCGAGAAAACACGTTTTTGAAGACATTGCTATTGCAGCTTTCCTCATCGAACTATGGAGTTTGATCTATCCATCGAAGCAAGCATTTGAATTTCGTGATTTGGGTTGTGGTAATGGTGTCCTATTGTACATTTTGATAATGGAAGGTTATAGAGGGCAAGGTATAGATGCTCGTGCACGTAAATCTTGGGAGTCGTTCCCAGACAGTGTAAGGGAATCTTTGAAGGAGCAGGTTATTATCCCTTCTGTTCTTTTGCGTCCACATCCAATGCAATATGCACAAAATCCAATGCTTACTGACAACGGACAAGACTGGAAGGTTCCAATATATGACAAGGCCCAACATCAAGGAAGTGTGAAAAACTCTGGGAAGAATGTTCAGTTGGTTGAATGCTACAGTAGTGCCGACTTGCTGACGAACCCACAAGTTAACGCTGCTGAGTACCCACCGAACACTTTTATAATCGGAAACCATTCAGATGAGCTAACGTGTTGGATCCCACTTTTGGGTTATCCATTCATGGTTATTCCATGCTGCTCTCATGGCTTGAATGGAGACAAGACTCGATATCCAGTCATCAAGGGATTGAATGGAAGACCTGCTCAAGAGGGCAACTCGACATACCAGGGTTTAGTCGATCATGCAGAGTATCTTGCAATGTTGGCTGGCTGGAAAGTGGAGAGAGAAATGTTGAGAATTCCATCTACGAGAAATGCTGCTATTATTGGCTATCGACCTTCCGAGTTCCCAGCCAAGTCTATCTACGAGATCATTGCCATGGAAGGCGGTGGTAACAAATGGGTCGAGAATACAATGGCTTTGATGAAAAAGAAGCCAAGGGATCATTGATCAAAGACCATCTATAGAATTGGATTAATATAATATACACGTAAAGATCTAGAGAGTTTAGAAATGATTAGTAAAAAGAGAGATATGCATGTGTCTGAAGCTTCAAGTTTAGTTTTTACCTTGCTTTCTTTGTCTACGCTTCTTACCAATGATTTGTTTCACTTCCATACTCACAGCGTTCTTGTCATCCTGAGCTGGTGCAGGTTTGGATCCCCTGCCGACGTTTGCACCCTTGTTCATATTACCTCTCTTACCACCATTGCCCTTCTGTCTCTTGAAATCGCTTCTGTCATCGCCTCTTCTATCTCCTCTTCTATCTCCTCTTCTATCCCCTTTCTTTTCATCATCGCCGTCTTCCTCTCTACTTCTCTTGTGGAATGGCTCTGCGTTCCTACTCTTCGAGATTTGGTCATATCTTCTCTTCACAACACTAGCATTCTCTATAGCGAATTCGACAACCAATCTTCTCTTGTTGATGGTCTTCTCTCTCTCGGCCATTCTCTTTTGCTCTTCGGTTAATCCACAAGTAATTTCATTCTTAGTGACTTCGTGGGCATTTAACCATCTCAATGCCATTAAAGCATGCTTATGATCTCTGAATTCCAAGAAACCATAACCTCTGGATCTACCGTATTCACCAGAACCCTTGACTTCGTTGATGACCTTAGCTTGAGTGACAACACCATGCTTGGAAACCTTCTTCTTTTCATCATCATCGGTGATACCCAATTTCTCCAACACAAAATGTTTGTGCTTAGTGGATCTATCAATTTCTTCCTTAGACAATGGTTGTCTGGTACCACCCTTTACTTCAGTTGCAAATTCAACGATAGCCTTTCTACCCAATTGTTTGAAGGACTTGTCATTCATTGCTCTTGGTAAATTTCTGACAGCCAATCTGGTCATAGACAAATGCAAACCTGGATTTTTCTTCAATTGTTCTAGACGTAAGTTGAAAGATCTCTCTCTAACATCCATGTCACCTTGAGTGAGTAAATTGGCAAGTTTAGAGTTAGGTCCGATTCTACCTTCGTTCAAAAGATATAAGTTTCTCTTATCTTGTTCCTTTGGAACTCTTCCGAGTAGCTCCTTTCTATTATTTGCACTTCTTTCTGCCATTCTTGCTGCTGATTCTCTATCAAGAGCAGGTGCAATTTGCATAATACGTCCTTCATACACGTAAAATGGAGAGACATCATCAGGTAATAAAACAGAGTTTGGTGAGACTGCTGGTGCATTTAATAAACACTCTTCGTAAGGGGTATTCTGCGTGAAAGCAACGAAAGCTGTACCTCTAGGGAGGCCAGTTTCCTTGTCAACGACCGGGAGTGCGTATTTGACAGGTCCAAGCTTTTCAAAGTGTGCCTTCAATGAATCTTCGGTGACATCGTAAGGTAAATTACGCACGAAAACACTATAACGCTCCTGTCTGTTTCTTTTCTGTCTATTTTCACCCTCTCCGGAATCATCGAGCTCGAGAAGTTTAGCGTCCTCTGCATCTCCGTCTGCATCTGCAGCATCTGCATCCTCTTCCTCTTCTTCGACATCACTAGCATTACTTTGTTCTTCTTTCTTTGCTTCAGATTCGTCTTCCTTGTCGCTTGTTTCCTCATCAACATCCATATCTTGTGTGTCTTGTTGTGTGGTTTTCAAAGTATCCCAATGGGTCTTGTTAACAGCAAAGTCGACAGCAACATCCCTTCCATTAATCTTCATACCGACGTGTTTGACAGCCTTTTCAGCGTTTGCATGCTTCGCCATTGTAACAAAGGCAAAACCGCACATCTTTCCATCCGGCTTCTTTGGAATTTTCGCTTCCTTCACAGGACCGAAAGCTTTGAAGATCTTGATGAGTTCATCGGTGTTTTTGACACTCCAAGGCAAGTTTCTGATGATCAATCTTGCAGTCTTCTTAATTGCAACTTCTTCTGGCTTAGATGTTGGTTTGTTTGTCTTTGGAGTTGCACTCTTATCACCCTTTCTCTCTCTTCTCTTTGCAATATCAACTCTCAATAACCTATCATTGAGCTTGCTCTTCTTAGCTTCTTGCAATGCAAGTAATGTATCATCATCAGACGTGAAGGACACAAACCCAAAACCACGAGACTTGTTCTCACTGTCGTTAACAATGACAGCGTGCTTCACTGGAGCAAATTGAGAGAAAAAATCTGTCAACTTATCGTTTGTGACATCGAAGGGAATTGAACGCACAAAAAGCGTTTTTCTATCGAGGGTGTCGTCCTGTTTTGCCTGTGGTGTTTCAGCAGACATATCGATCTCTATTGGTTATGGACTTGTACTCCCAAGTATGGTTTCTTGTAGTATCCCAAAATCAGGTTAGCAATGGGAGAAATAAAAATTTTTCTTAGGTGCAACAAGTACAAAGTGAAAAATTCATGTTACTTGCGAAAAAGATGAAATGCGAAAAGAAAAATGATTTTCGGCTTTCCACTTATGACCGTGATTGTTTACATCTTCAATTCACCTGCGGAGGTGTTTGTGTCTATAACTAGCTCTGGAGCAAGTACGAACAGGGAAGAGGCCTAACGATGCCGCCGAAAAAGAGGAAGCTGAACAATGCTGGGATACTGTCGAACTCGTATGTACCGCCACTAACAGCAGCCCAGGTTGAACGGGAATTACAGAAACTCCCGCCGGATTCTCTTTACAGCTTGACGCAACTATGGTTGACGCTCCCCGCCACACAACCGGTTCCATCACCGCAATTGAGGAAACAAGGATATACAAAGGAAACTTTGGCTAAAGAATGTATGAAATCTTTGGAAGAGCTTCGGAAAATTAAAGCAAAAACCACGCTGAAAAGAAGACTAATCAATTTGATCCTTGTTGAATTTTACCCTTCTGGGATAAATACACTACATTTAGCACAAATCGACGTTCAACTACTTGTGGATAAGCCCAATATGAATTTGTGGGTATCATCTACAGCTAAACTTGTCAGTAAAATAGATGAGGTGCCCGACGTGGAGATCGCAGATGATATTGCAGATGAAGAGAGAAATGCAATGCTCACTAAACTATCAGATTTCCCCATATCTCTAGACTCTCAATTATTTCTTGACAACTTCATCATGAACCTTTCAAATCTCTACCTTACCCATGTTTACATATCTCGACATCCATACTACCCACTACTTCTCATCAGAGTGCAAATGTACGATTATTCACTGAAACGCGTCACAGATCAAGCATCACGTCAACTCATCACAGATCTTACAAACAGTACTCTTGACAAAATGGAACGTGCAAAATTTGAACAAGATTTCCAAAGTATCTTGAGCCATAAGTATGGTAAAACCTTGCCCTCATCAAATGGTACTATAAAACATGGGAAGACGGCACTTCAGAGACAAATTCAAATACAAAGCAGACCCCAGGTGAGGTCTCATAAACCCTTCTATATTTTACTACCTATATCTTCACCACACATTATCCACACTCCATCATTAATTGATGATGTTAGCACGAAACTCATTCTACAAACACTGGAAACGACCTTATCTCAATCGCGTCTCTTAAGGGATGAGCCACGAAAGCCACAAGGGACGGCACATCGCGATAAAAGGCTCAACTCTACTTCAGCTATTGCATCTCTTCAGCATGAGAAGATTATGATTTTTAGAGATACCGATATTAAGAGACCCCTGCGAAACCTCAATACCGTATTTACTCTTAAGGGAATCTCGAGGTTTGCTGATGTTTCGGGGGCATGGTCACCATATGCAGATGATGCCGTTGATATGGGGGTTTTAGAAGAAGAGCTGAAACACTTGGTAGTCAGACCTGAAGAATTTGTAGATTTGACAGAAGGTAGCGAAGAGGATGAATTGGAAAATAACAGCAAAGAGAAAGTGAGAGAAAGAAAGATCGTTGCAGCATTGAAGTTCAAAGGAACGGTTGGTAAGAAGAAGTCCGGTAGGATGTTCGATACGAAGTACGGCAGCGTTGCTTTGCCAGAGAATCACGGTAAGCGAGTAGAGTCGAATAGAGAAAAGAGTACTCGGCAAGCAGAGGATGAAGATGAGGATGAAGATATTGGGATTTTAGATGCCGAGAAGCTACGTCTCAATGATCCCTACGCATCTGCAATAGCAGTGAGCGAAGCACAGTTTACAGTGGAAGGAGATTTGATTGCATTCTTCAAAAACTGTAACAAATCGAGAAAGATATCCAGCAGAAGTCTCATGTTGAAGGATACGCAATTTAACTTTCAGATGGATTTACTAGGAAATGATGTGTACGGTGGCCTGCATGAACTTGCAGCAAGAGGTGACGTGGATCCATACAATGTGCCAGACTGGCTTACTGGAGAAAATGGTAATGTTGGAGGAAGTATCAAAGCGAGTGAAAGGTAGAAGGACAATAAAACGACATATTGAGATGGTTTTTGATTTGTGATTTGTGATTTTAGTATTTGTACAATAGTTAAACGTGTAGAGTAATAGCAGATAGCGACAACCATTAGCATTTAGCAGCACCATCAGAAGTCTGAATCTATTGGATCAAAACTACTATGTACCATGTGAGTGATGTCCTTACTTGAATATACAGGGAACGCAATCTCTCGTTGTTGCTTAAAGATGTGAGTACTGAATGATGCCACATTATTAGCTGAATCTTCCTCAAAAGCATCGGACGAGAGTATATTCCCAGTCGAGGAGGATGATATCCATTCCGGGAGAGACTGGATTGGGTCGACTTTAATGCGCTTTACAGGTGGCAAACAATCTTCCAGGCAAGCTTTCCTTTTGCATGTATTCTCTTGTTCAATTTTGATACTGGCCGTGGATGGCAAAGGTGTTACTGCACGTGCTACACTGCTAGTGGTTCTCGCATCAGGCACATGTGGAGAGTTCGGATTCAGATTGAGTGCGAAGTTGCTGTAGTCGGTTGACAATGATTGGTCTATTGAAGAGTTGATCAAAGTCAGATCGCTTGGAAAAGAACAGATTGACTGATCGGTCAGAGTGTTATCACAGGTAGTGTCTCTCTGACTCTGAGTATTACATGCGCTGCCATATTCACCTTTTGCAGAGCACTTAACCTCACCCATGGCCGCATCGGCTGCCATTACGTCGTCAGCCAACACTTTGCTGTACAATGCAACTGGGATGCTTGCATTTGGCACTGTCTCTTCCAGCTTATATACGCGTACATCAAATTGCCGTTGGTCTGGCAATCCTTGCACCATAGTAGCAAGCTTGACCTTGTTGGGGTGGAGCGCCCTGAGAGCATCGAGTGCATTCGTGTACTGAACCATTTACTGTGCTGCGAAGTGGTGTACTACGTGCCTGACTTTCTACTTTTGCAGTAGCAACTGTGCTATACACTATCAGCAGCTGTCCTGGCAAAGTTATTACAGCTCCATGTTGCCCTCTTTGCCGTCAAGAGTCCCCTCTAAAGGGCTATCCTGTATACGTGGAGTCGGGGAAAGAAAAGATCAACACTTCTCTATTCCGCTGAGCCTCCGGCACACGCGGCAACGGTGGGCGACGGGCCGGCTGAGCCACCGGTCACGTGCCAGCGGAAACGAGAGCGCAACAGCACGTGACCAGTGCCCAGTTGCCGAAAACGGCAATTCTGTACGCCCTGATGAATTTTTCACCCGGACTCGCATTCGGAATTCGGAGACTCGTTCCGTATTCCGTAAGTTAATTGCAAAACAAAGAGCAGGCCGCTCAAGCTGGGGAGGGGACATGGCTAGATGGAGCACAATCAGCCAGACGCCATCGTTTGATGTTTCCTCTGATAACTAAGCATGAGCTGAGTGTGATGTCGGAACGTATCGATTCTGGTTTTCTTTATCATCTCTTGATCTCCCTTCTTTCGAGCTGATCTCTCTCTCTATCTTTGTCTGCTCCTATCTTGCACTTCTTAGGTTTTCCAATATACCCTTAAACAAGACATAGTTAGCACAATGTTAAAGCAATTTCAGTGCAGGTCCTCCTCGTTGTCCCTGGCTGCAGTAAGACTTTCAAAGCTTTCCACTGCACGTCTTATCTCTAGCTCCAGCAATGTCCTCAAGCCAAGGCCAACGAACCTTTCAAAGGCCGCTGCAGTCAATTCTCCATTGGCTAACAGAGCAAAACCCTCAAACCTCTCACAGATGTCCTTCCCTTGCCTTGAAAAGTTAGAACAGCGTAACAAAAACCTTGAAGAGAACGGCCCCGAACCTGCTTACTCGAGAATAACTAGAGAGAAGGTGGAGATTTACAAGTCTGAAGAAATTCTTTTCTTAGATTATGGTGGATATCTACCACAATTTGAAATTGCCTATGAATCATGGGGTACGATGAACTCCGACCGTTCGAACGTGATTCTTTTACATACTGGTCTC
This sequence comes from Pichia sp. P7020A, assembly GCA_025531525.1. Classification (NCBI taxonomy): domain Eukaryota; kingdom Fungi; phylum Ascomycota; class Pichiomycetes; order Pichiales; family Pichiaceae; genus Pichia; species Pichia sp. P7020A. The sequence goes on from JAMYHI010000121.1 coordinate 46,360, forward strand.
TCCGCTTCATCTCATGCACATTCCACTGCTAAAAACCCAACTAGAGGTTGGTGGGAAGGATTTATCGGTCCTGGTAAGTATCTTGATACCGACAAGTATTTCATTGTCTGCACGAACGTCATTGGAGGCTGTTCTGGTTCTACGGGACCCCAATCCATTGACCCATTGACGGGTGAACCATATGCAACTAGATTTCCTATCTTGTCTGTTAATGACATGGTTCGTGCTCAACATCGTCTTATAAAGGAACATTTCCGTGTCGATAAATTATACGCATCAATGGGATCATCAATGGGTGGTATGCAATGTCTTGCATATGCTGCTGAATTCACTGATGAAGTGGAGAAAATCATCAGTATATCTGGATGTGCACGTTCTCATCCATATTCCATTGCAATGCGTCATTGTCAACGTCAAGTTCTCATGACAGATCCAAACTGGAATAAGGGTCACTATTATGGACAGACTCCTCCACACAAGGGAATGAAGTTGGCTCGCGAGATTGCCACAATTACTTATAGAAGTGGTCCTGAATGGGAGCAACGTTTTGGTGTCGAACGTGCAGATCCATCAAAAAGACCTGCTCTTTGTCCAGACTTTCTCATTGAGTCGTATCTCGATCACGCTGGTGAGAAGTGGTGTCTGGATTTCGACCCAAACAGTTTCTTATACATCTCCAAGGCGATGGACCTCTTTGACCTGGGTTTAAGAAACAGGGTGAAGACTTCACGTTCTCGTCAACAATCGGAGAAGCTATATTTCGGTGAAGATATTGCCGACCATGAGTTGGAATATCAATCCCACGATGCATGTAGCTTCACTACTCCGGTTGCTATGAAGCGTTCCAGAAGATTCACACAAGAAGAGGCAAAGCAAGATTTACAAGAAGGACTCGCAAAACTCGCAAATAAGGATGTCTTGGTCATTGGTGTGGAGAGTGATATTCTCTTCCCTGCATGGCAACAGCGAGAAATCGTTCAAATGTTACAACAAGCAGCAAGAACAGAGGGTGGTCATGGAACCAACATTAAACATGTTGAATTGAGCCAAAGCGATAGTTTCTATGGACACGATACCTTCTTATTAGCTCTCGATCACATTGGTGGCCCAGTGCGCAAGTTCTTGTCCAACTAGGTCCTGCTCCCTTTATTTCTCCCTTACTCCCTTCTTTTCTAAATCTTTCGGGCCCTTGGTACCCAACTACTACTGCCAATTTTTATATTATGTACAATACGCAAACGACTTAGCATGAACCAGAACGAACCAGTTATCAGTGTAATTTTTGACGTCCGATAAACTTTAGTGTCTACCTTCTAACCTCTATCCTCTATCTCAGATCTCAAATTTCAGGTTTCACGTCATGTCTGGCACGGAAATTTTCCAAATCACAAATCACACCAGTTCCAACTAAGGGCTTATTTAACGTGCAGCTGAAAAAGTTACACTACCAAAATAAAGCGAATCCCACACTTTGGCAGCCTAACCCAATACCATAATATCAGCTACAAGCAATGACTATTCCCAATAAAAAACAGAAGCAGAATACGACGTACTCCAACTACAAACTTTCTCGAGATGTTGAGGCACCTGCATCATCGAAGATAGACATTATCAAATTGGATGATGAACACATCACAAAGAGTTGGTTTTACGATAACTACATCAAGCTACGCAAACCTGCTGTTATCAAATATGTCCAAAAGAAAGGGGATGACGGGAACGGGGATTCGAAGTTTAAGGTTGCTGTCGATGCGTTCACACCTGAGAATATTGCAGAGACTTTGAAAAATGCAGAAGATGAGGATGAAGAGGACGATGAAGATGAAGATGTGGACGACAATGAAGAATTGTTGCAGGTGGAAGAATTACACAATGGTGGTTTTGGATCCGGGAAAAGAAGACTGAAAATGACATTTATTGAGTTTTTGAAACGAGTGAAGGAGGGTGAAAACTTGTATTTGACTACTCAGTACGATGAAAATGACCCTGTTGAAAATGAACAAGATGACGGCGAAGAGGTAGAAGAGGACGTAGACGGAAACGGTGCTGGGTTTGGCGCTTTCCAGGGGTCTACCAGTGATGACGAATTTGTCGATATGCATGACGATTACGACGATTTTGACGGAGATGAGTTGGAAGACGATGACCATTCTGAGGATGACGTTATAGACTTGAACCTCATCTACCAAGCGCCACTATCACCAGCTTTAGCGGCTTCCAAACATCTTCCACCGCATCCATCTAATATAATGGAACCGTTAGTACCACAACAGATTAACTTATGGTTTGGACGCACTCCTGATACAACTGAACAGCTCTCAATCAATTACGAAAGTGATGGAAAGACTATTAAGGATATCAACAAGGGGCTACCTACGAAAAACAGTACGAGTACAGGATTACATCATGATCATGCAGATAATCTTTACGTGCTTGTGAAGGGTAAGAAGCGATTCACTCTTTTTTCGCCAGACTTTGCCCATGACTTATACACCACGGGCGATGTGCGTACAGTTTATGAGACGGGTGTCATTGATTATGTGATGAACGAAAAGGCGAGAAACTGGACAACGGTGCTGGCAGATGGTAGTGTGGACCCCGGTGTTGGATGTACTGGCGATGCAATGGGTGCATTACCTTCCAAAGATAAGCAGGAGGAAGGAAAGGTGAAGGAAAAGCAAGACCCTCCTTCTTTCTGTCGTATACCACCTGCATTGTTGCACGTTGATGAAGCTGATGTGCACCAACGCGCTCAACTCGAAGAGTTCACAAGATCCAAGTATCCTGCATTTAATGCTGTGAAACATTCAGCTGTACAGGTCACATTGGAAGATGGTGATCTTCTCTATCTCCCTGCCGGCTGGTTTCATGAAGTTACGTCGTATGGTGATGAGAAAACGGACAATACGCACGTGGCCATCAACTATTGGTTTGTGCCTCCAGATGGGGATTCCATTGAGAAGCCCTACACAGACTCATCATGGGAGAAAGACTTTGCTGCATGGAAGAGACTGTACGCAGGAAACCTGTAGAGTGTGTAGAATACTGTAATCCTGGCTGAGCCCCGTTATCCATCATAAATTGGTGTTCAATGTTTCACTGCCAACTCCGCGAGACTGAATTGATGAAACTTTTCACTTCACTAAAGCTGATGATGATCACACAGTATGCACTGCCGCTGAGTGTATATTCTTCCACGGTATCTTTCTGCATGCGTCGCCAGCTGTTTGGCCTCATACACAAGCTCCATAACCGTCTATACAGAATGCTTACTCTACCGCTGCCTAATACAGAGAACACGCGCAAGGTGATCTCCATCATTGGCACCACTGGTGTCGGCAAGTCACAACTGAGTATTGAGTTAGCGAAGAAGTTCAATGGAGAGATCATTAATGCGGATAGCATGCAGATGTACCTCGGGCTTGATAATATCACTAACAAACACCCTATTGAAGAGCGATTTGGTGTTGACCATCATGTGATGAACCACGTGGATTGGGAAGAACAGTATTATATCCACAGGTTCAAGAAAGAGTGTCAGAGTGCTATGGAGAATTGTTGGAGACGTGGTAAATTGCCCATAATTGTTGGTGGTACACATTATTATCTTCAGAGTGTGCTTTTCGACAATAAGACTATTGGTTCCAATGATGAGGTTTTTGTAGAAAAGGAAAGGGACCATGGCAGTAGAGAGGATGATGATACGAACAAAAATAAGCTCTCCGAGGAGCAACTGAAGTTATTGAACAACGAAAACGGTGATCTCATATTCAATGAACTCAAGAAGATAGATCCAGTGATAGCTGCCAAGTTCCATCCCAACGATACACGACGTGTGCGACGTGCATTGGAGGTGTTCTACGTG
>JAMYHI010000122.1:0-78569 GCA_025531525.1 Pichia sp. P7020A
CTGATTGTGGGACGTTCATACCATACTTAATTCCCATTTTTTATCATGTCAACTCTGCTCTATATTCCAACGTCGGCTCTATAATTTCTACACTAGATTACCTTTTTGTTTCTTTTTTTATCTTTTCACATCATGTGTACCGAACAATATCAATCTGTATTTTTAACTTCTACAATTTATAACTAATCAGATAGTCAATACAATATCTAGCAAAGGGACTCGTCATGCAACCTATTTTGGAATGATACCCAAGTACTGGGCACTTTGCTTGATTTGGGTTTCAAGAACAGGGCTCGCAGCATAAATGATGTTGCCTTTGTCATCAAATTGACTTTGCTTAATAAATTTGTAAAACTCCCTAAAATTGTTATTCCAAAAGAACTTGACCAAGTGATCAATAAGAGAGGATGCTTTGGCCTTTGTGAGAACTCCACCAACTGGTAAGTTACTACAGTTTGTTCCCCAAGAGGTATTAATGGGAAATAGTTGTCTTACTGAGATTTCCCAAAGAACGTGATACATTTCATCCATTTTGACCCTTTGTGCATCATCATCTAACTTATCCACTCTGTTCCTCTCTTTGAGCTTGAGCTTATTGTAGTTCTCAAGCTTTTGGAAACTGTTGAGTTTATCCGAGGTAACTGTCTGCTGAAAGTTCGCAATTTGAAACATTTTACCTGGATCCACATACGAAAAAGTAACATTGCCATGTGACGGGAAGCCACCATTGGTGTTCACAACATATGGATAACGATGATTATCAGAATTTATTTCTTTGGATGGAACTTCAATTTTGATTTTATAACAGGAAATTCCTAACTCCTTGAATTGATTAATTAGGGTATCAGCATCATCCACATTATTAAGCTCAATATAACCGTATCCATTATACTTATTGCTTAATGGCGTTTCACCTTTCGGAGAACTAGAAAAGAACTCTGCACTCTTAATTGATTCACAATTATTACACCATTGTTCCAAAGCCTCCCTATTATTTTCCAAGTCTATTCCGCTGATTAATAACTTGAGTTTCCGCTTTGGATATTGTTCTTCTCTCTTAGCATAATCCTTCTCTTCTCTTGGAATTGCCCTAGTGACAAAAAGCTTCTTACCTTCGATCTCTAACGAATTAAGATTCTGAATGGTTCGATCAACGGCGGTTTTGTTTGTTAATGTGATCAACGCCCAAGAACCGTTCTTTAATGGAACATCTCTCTTAATTATGTTACGTACTGTACCATAAGGTTCAACCAAGTTTCTAATAACGTCCTCTTTCAAGTTCAGAGGCAAATTTCTCAAGAAAATGGAGAATTTTGTGCTCTCTTTCTTTTCTTCCTTTCCACTATCCGATGGCAGTAGTTTGGTTTCAGCTGTATTGTGAACTTTTTCTGATGACGGGCAGCTAATGCCAGCATTGCCACTGCTTTTCGTAAAGGTTTGAGATTTTGGGAGCTTATTATTTTGTTGGAACAAATCTCTATCCTTCTTCGATATATGAACAGAGACACTTATGGTTTGTCCATCCATTTGCGTTTGATTGAACTGCTTGCAAATTTTGTATGCACCAAGCTTTTCAGAAAAGTTGATGAAACATGTACGCTTTTCAGCACTGTATTTGCAGCTCAATATGTGGGCGAACGCCTTAAATCTATCATACATGATCCTTGATGATAATTTAGAGCTCAAATTTGAGAAGAATAAATTTGCTCCCAAGTTCTCTCTCTGTTGCTTGTCTCTAACGGAAGGCATAATTCTGATCTCATTTCCTTTCAAAAACGTATAATTGAGGCCATCGGTTGCAATGTCTGCATTTTCTTGTAAATCGAAATTAACATAACCATAACCTAAAGAAGCATTTTTGACAGTATCCATCGGGATCTTCACCGAAATTAAGCCTTTGTATTTGGAAAAATAGAGGTATAGATCGTTTTCGGTAACAGCTTGACTTAAATCGCCAACAAACAAAGAGACCATCTTAGTTTGATTCTTAAGAAGCAAACCACTTGACTGAAGTGCTGCCAATTTTTCAATTGGGCTTGATTTCAACTTTAACGTTTTGATTTTGGATTTAACCGGAACAATTACATCCTCCTTATGCTTTCCAATGGTAATAATATCAGTTCCAAACTCGGACTCAGACTCTTTGGATGCAAGCATATATTCATCGGTACGCAATTCGAGTTGTTCAGCATTTTTGAACACGTCATACAAGTTTCTTGGTGTTCCATTTTCAATATTAGTGTTGGCAGTATCGATTGAAGCCGTGTAAAACTTGGCGCCTGTTTCATTCTCAATATTTTTGGATGACATGGACTCACCAAATAAACTAAGTGGGTTGGAGGTAATATCGGTATTTGTTTCTGTTTGATTGTGTACCTGCTCATCACTCGAGTCTTTGTATTTACCCTTGTCAAGCTTTTGACTAGACCTATTTTTTTCTAAGTAGGATTTGATGGTGTCAAATGCTTTCCGTCTTCTTGCACCTTTGCTCGGAGAGGTTGGGGGAAAAATGTCAAGCTCAGCTGGATCACACAAGGTAATAATGGATGGGATGTTTGATTTGTCAGTGTCGATTGTGTTGTTGTTTACGTATGTTAAGCAGTTTCTCTTTGGGGAACTGCTACCAGATTTACCATTATGGTTTGCGTTTTCTTTTGGGAAAAACATCAAAGCTGCTTCCTCCGTGTTACGTGATTTGGTATTTTCATGATTTCTACTTCTTGAAAACGCTTTGTTGTCCCCATAAGAGGTATCTGTAACCTTGATGTCTTCGTTTTCATTCATTTTGAAAAAAAAAGGAAAAACAAATAGAATTATTGAAAACAAGGGGAACCAATGTTAAAACAGTAATCAGTGCTCAGCGATAATTCTACAAATAGTTGGGTACCAAATAAACAAAAGAGGTATAAGTAAAAGAGCTTCAGAGGAAATGCAAGCAAGAAGAAACAAATATCATTGATAAGAGGTAAATAAAAAAGGGTTTTCCATCTAGTTGAGACTTTACTCAGCAGTAATTTTCAAAGTTCCAAAAGAGGCAATAATTGAACTGAAAAAGGGACACATCAGAGCAAAATGGGGGCAATTCATGTGAAGAGCCCCCTTCACCCAATGCGGTAATATTCTGAAGAGAGCAGTTTTCAAGGTTTCACATAATACAGCTATACGGAAATAATGTCTCTGCCAAACACACCTCTTTTTAGCCAATCAAAGAACATCAGAACTCTGGTTCTAAGACTCACACTCTGAGCAAAATACACAGATCTCCACAGGTACATAGCGACTAGACCACCAAATAAGGAACCAGCCGGCAAATCAAAGACGGCAGAGTTACCGAGGTACGCAAGAGATCCAAAGTATGTGTATTTGAAAGGTTTGTAGACAGCATCGTCAATATCGCCATTGTATATTTCATGTTTTAATAGAGCTTCGTCGGCATTGGCAAGCTTAGTAAGCTTCATTCCGAGATATGCACCCTCTTGATGTGCTCTCTGAGCCGTTGCGGGTAATGCGGTAACTTTTGAGTCCACTTCTTTGAAAAGTTTCTTGAGCTGCTCAAATTCAAGGGTCCCCCTGCTGGAGGTATCGTATTTGGGAATCAATTCTTCTGCTAAAAAGAGTGCTTCTTTGGCCAACGGATGATGTTTCTCAATTTCAAGACAGAGCGCTTTCAATTGCGTGTATGTAATTTGAAAGTTCCGGATGTCCTCATCAGTGATGATTTTATCTTCGTTAGCTGCAAAATTCCAGGTCATTTTCTCCCTATTAAGGATGAATTGCCTAACGTAGTCTTCCAAATGGTCACCAATATCCGTCCTGACGGTGGAACAATCACCAATCGCATAGACATCACCCAGAGGTGCGCCAAGGACTCTCAAATGCGAGTCTGTCTCTAATGCTCTCTTATTTCTTTGAGTCGGCTTTAAATCATCAGATAGTTGCTTTGTGAGGCTGTTTAACCCAATACCAGTAGACCAAAGACAGAGGCCATATTCCACTTCCTTTGTTTCCATTTTACCATCGGCATCTTTCTGGTTGTATAACACCTTATCTGGCAATATTTCCTGCACTCTTGAATTGACGAGAAGATCAATATCATCATTTTTAAACTTTTCCATAGCATACTCGGAAATTGCCGAATCGTACGTATTGAGAATATGAGACCTTGACTGAATGATATGTATGGATACTTCCTTTCTCAAGATTTTCGGGTATAGACGAGGCAAGTCTTCATTAATTAGATCAAATATTTCTGCAGCAACTTCGACACCGGTAGGGCCAGCACCACAAACAACGAAGGATAAAAGTTTTTTTCTCTCTGCATCAGATGTAGTTGGAAGACATGCTCTTTCAAAATTGGTTTGTAATTTTCTCCTTATATTCAATGCATCTGAGGCAGTTTTCAGCTGGAAAGTATGCTCAAGTCCCTTGACCCCGTGTGTATTTGATGTGGAACCGACAGCAACAACCAACTTATCGTAGGGGACATAAAAACATTTATTCGTGGATGTATCCTTGACTTTGATGAGTTTCTCCGAGAACTCAACTTTTTCAGCAGATGCCTGTAGGAAGTGTCCATTAACCTTGTTGATCAGAGACCTAATACTCTCCATCAAAGTTTTGATATCAAGAGTACCCACAGCAGCACAAGGTAACATTGGGGTGAATAAGAAATAGTTTGTTGGAGAAATAACAGTCACGTCATAATCATCAGGGTTCAATTGGTTCAGTAATGCTACAGATCCCCAACCACAACCCAAAATGACCAGTTTCTTCTTTTTTGAATCTTTAATCTTGGATTCATTATCGAAAGAGTCTAGATTCTTTGTCAAGATGGGTAGGTTTTCAGGTCCTCCAATTGGAGGGTCAATTGAATCGAATGGAATCATCAAATTGTCAGGAACAGATGGCGGGGTGTAAGTTGTGTAATCATAGATGAAAAATGCACCGAGTGCTAAGATGAAGGAGCTACTAATGACACCACAAGAAATGAAGAAGAACTTGAAAGGGCGTAGCAGCCTTGTCGATCTCTTCGTTTGTTCATTATATGGTTTGAAAGATTTGGAGAAAAGACGGATGCCTAAAGCATTCTTTGTCACGATAGATGAATTTGTTGAGGGCAGCTTTCTGATGAGTCGTAAATGTGATGAGGACAAACACAACGGTCTCAGCTGACGTCTCCACATCGCTTGCTATGATGATGCGACACTATATCTACAACCCAGAGACCATATTAAAGAGGCAAATAAACGGCACACACTTGTTTCCTGACATGAATGATGCGCAAACTAGAGTTAATCATTGGCCTATGTACCAAGGCCATCTATAATTATAGGCTGATCGAAACAATAAGCACGCGGCACATGTAAGGTGGATGTGCAACTCTCGGAACCGACTGCAGCTGTAATTATGCTACGGCCGGGTTCCGCAACTGCCACAATATCTTTCAAGCTCCGAGATTCAAAGAGCCCCGCGCCCCGCGCTAACTTAAGAGCTGTCTATCTCCGGGGCATCCGCGGAGAGATGTTCGGATAAGCAACTGCTGGACTCGAACCCGCGACCAGCGCATATCTCAGTTATAGCCTCGAACCTCGTACCCGACCGATCACGGTTCCGATTGTGTCTAGTGCGCCGGTTAAGACTGCAAAGAGTTCAATCTTGTCTTTACATAATCAGTATTAGAAGTCCTGTGCATCCTGTCATTAAGACAACCTCCCAGCTGGATCTTGTTCAATAATTGTATACCCTAATCCAGGTACTACTTGGTGCCATACTCTTCCACGATACCGAAGTAAATCTTAGTATCCGCAGATGTATGCATTGGGGCAACTGCCACGCTGGCTGGCCGCCCAGCTGAAGCAAAATATAAGCAACAGCTTCCACATGATCTTAACTAATCGAATCCATGTCTGTTCAGCCAGGGCAGATAGCAAACCCTCAACGTCCTCCTAGCCGTCTCTGGTTTCTCGTCCCTCGATTGTTATCCGTCCTACGTCAATCAGCCGTACGTGCAGCTTCGACGCGACCGTTGGAGCTTTCGAATTTTCTCGATCTCGTGCGGCGGGTGGCTTAACAATAGCTCGCGCGACGTTCCCGGGTTTCGGGTTTCGGTGTCTTAGATACACGCGTACCTGTCAATTTTGCGATAAGGATTTTTACATGGGTTGCCATACAGAGCTGGTGTACCTTTAAGATTCAGGAGAAAGACGTCCAATTGTATTAGCACTGGGCCGGGTTGGGGTACTTCTCTCTTCTCTTCTCTTCTCTTCTCTTCTCTTCTCTTCTCTTCTCTTCTCTTCTCTTCTCTCTGGACCCTCCATACTTGCTGCAACTAGCAACAAATCAAGCATGTCCAACTATGAATCACGTACAGAGCCATCAGACTGTCATCTAATTGTCCTCGCACACGGACTATGGGGAATTTCTGATCATTTCAAGTATGTAGAAGAAACGCTGATCAAAAGTCTAGCTACAAAGTATCCTGACAAGGTGTTTAAGACCTATAAGACTATATCTAATGAGAAGTTCAAGACTTATGACGGTATTGATCTATGTGGTTCAAGAGTTGCAGCAGAAATCATCCACGAAACGGCTCTTCTATTGCAAAATTCTAATTTCAGGGTCACTGAGATCTCCATCGTTGGTTACTCTCTGGGTGGACTCATTACAAGATTTGCTATCGGTGTTCTCGCAGCCAAGAAATATTTCGAATCTGTCACTCCTATCAACTATGTCACCTTTTGTACCCCCCATGTAGGTGTGTTGACTCCAGGGGATTCATTCAGCATTAAATGTTTCAATAATTTTGTCCCATATCTGTTAGGTAATAGTGGTAAACAGATGTTTTTGAAAGATTCAGTCACTTTTGACGTTCCAGAGAAAAGGGAAAGGATTCCACTCTTGAAACTGATGGCTATGGAAAACTCCATCTTCATTCAAGCGTTGAAACTATTTAAACATCATGCCCTATACTCAAATGTAAGATCTGATATCAGAACTTGTTGGTGGACTTCTGGTATTTCTTTCATCAATCCATTCGAAATCTTAGACAAAAACCCATCCGTGAAGATTGACGACAATGGATTCATCCACTTCACCAATGGGGCCAAATTTGAATTATCCTTTGTCGATGGTTACGATCCTATTCTATTAGATGTCAACAAGCCTATCAAATTCACAGGTTTAGTTAATTACGATGCAGAGAAAAAAAGTGGTAAGTCAAGTGCAGATATCTTGAAAGAAAATGATGTTGGAGGATACGACGATAGTAACAACTCCAGTTATATTAAGTCATTATTTGCGCGTAAGTTTAAATGGGTTATTTTAATTTTCAATTCAGTCATCTATGTTCCAATGTGGATGACTTGGTTCATCCTATTCAATATTTTGCAAGTATGTCACTCTTTCTTCAGAGTTACCAGAGAATCTTCTAAATTGAAGGACAATTCCTTAATTTATAAATTGGTTGATCAAGTGACCAACATTTCTTCTTTATCAGCCTCTACCACACCGCTAATGAAGCCTTGTTTGAACAATGAGTATGAGAGAGGATTGAACAAACTTGAAAATGAAGTTCACGACCAGGGTGATTTCTTCCTCGATTCTGTATTCGATGCCATCACTTCTTCGAAAGACATGGATCAGACCATTTTCAACCAACAATCTCATGGTGATAAGATATTGTCAACTTCCATCAATAAAATCTGTTCCATTCCTATCGACGATATCGAAAATTGGGAGGATGATTACAAGTTGTTGGGTAAAACCCACAAAGAAGCATTCGAATACTATCAAATTTTGAAGCCTTTCAAGATGAATATGTCTCCAGTTCAAAGAGAAATCATCAAAGGCCTGAATACTATTCGCTGGAACAAATATCCTGTTTACATCACCAAAACAAACGCTACCCACGCCGCTGCAATATTTAGACACGAGGATCCAGCATTCGAGGAGGGTAAGGCAGTTGTTGAGCATTTCTGTGAGAAGACATTCAAAGTTTACTAATAGAATAATCAAGAACACATCATCTGCATACATTTTTTCCCACTACTCTCTCTCTTCCTTTTTTCCGCTTCTCCATCATTTTCATTCCAAACCTCAGCCAATTAATTTCTGGTATCAATATAGAATCAGTACTTTATACTCGTACAATTAATTCTAGATCCACAGATTCATGAAACACATGGATCACAATCTATTGTTTTGAGACAAGAAGTATTTAATCAGCGCAAGACCACTTATTTTGATCAATCTGGCTTGTTTGTAATGCGAAAATATCGAACATATGATATTCCGATTGGGTATCTCGAAACAAACGTTTTTAGGCTCATAACCAGTAATTATGTTCAATGGTAACGTGTCCCTAAATATCTCAAATCCGTCATCCGCAATGTCCGATACAAGTGAAAGACGAATCACCTCGGGAACTTTGGGAAACTGGTACTTCTCCAAGCCCGAAGTGATACCAACGCCGAGATACTTGCAGTAACTTTCCTTCAACGCCCACGTTTCACTCAATAGCAAAAGTTGGTCATTGTAGCTCAAATAAGTAAACTTCTCATCAAGCATATCTATTTCTCTAGACCCGTAGATACTCCTGAAATCATGCTTGTAAAATTCTTTCAATCTCTCAAGCTTAAAGCTCTCAATGTCTTTAGGATTTGCAAGATCTACACCAACTTCACAATTCTTCAATGATGCTTCAAACCCAATAGCTATAGACACCAACCCTTCTTCATCTGAAATATTATACTGATAGAACTTATTCCGAAGTTTCGGTTTTCCGTAATCGTTGTGAGTCATTTCTAGAATCACAGTGTTCAGTTCGTACTGTGCAATAACATACTGCAATATGAGCATGTTCATAAGTTTAGCATATCGATCAAGTTCATTCTTGATGTTCCTGATCTTCAATTGACGAGAAAGACTCAGTTGTCTTAACAACATCTCGAATTTGAATTCATCACGGAGTAGTTGCACGATCTTACTATCATTTAGCGACTTTCCTTCCAAAATATCAATATAAAAGAAACAGAGAGTATCTGATCTTTGGCAGAGAAACTCCGTGAGCTGCATATGCTATATAGGTATATATATGAACGAGCTCTAACGAGATAGGCGTGATAGAAGGGCGTTTGTTAAGTGGTTCATTCATAATCGCTGTGGCGTGAATTTTCGAAGACGCGTCATTCTGTAGAGTTGATCCAATTTATGTTCGGAGATCAGTTTTCAGCTAGGGGCAGTTTCTTCTGTACCACATTCATCCGCATAAGTGAGCAAGGGATCCAAGCAGCTTGTCATAATATCATAATAAGAAATGACAGAAACACCAAGACGGATTTTGCCACTTGATAGAAATGTGGTCAACCTCATTGCCGCCGGTGAGATCATCATCGCGCCTTCTAACGCGTTGAAGGAGTTGTTAGAGAACTCCATAGATGCAAGATCTACACAAATAGAAATAACTGTTAAAGATGGTGGTATGAAACTTTTACAGATCACAGATAATGGATCTGGTATAAATAAAGAAGATCTGCCGATTTTAGCAGAACGATTCACAACATCGAAACTCGTACAATTTGAGGACTTGAAGGAAATTGCAACTTATGGGTTCAGAGGTGAAGCACTTGCGAGTATATCACATGTTGCCAGGTTGTGTGTGGTGACAAAAACCAAAGACGATAGTTGTGCCTGGAAAGCACTTTATAAGGATGGTGAACTTATGGGTGGGCCAAATGATGGAATAAGGCCAGTCGCAGGTAAGGACGGTACCATCATTAGTGTTGAAGATTTATTTTATAACGTTCCCTCCAGATTACGAGCTTTGAAAAGTGCAAACGAGGAATATGCAAGTATTGTGGATGTCGTGAGTAAATATGCTATCCATGTGGAGAATGTTGGATTTACTTGTCAGCGACAAGGTGGCCATGGGCTGGATGTCATGGTCAGAAAAACGGCAACAAGGAAAGATAGAATTAGAGCTGTTTACGGTTCCAACATTGCTAACAATCTTCTGAATGTGGATATGGAACTAGATGAAGAGCTAAAAGAAGAGTTTGGTCTCAACAAGTGCGAAGGGTTGATCAGTAATACTAGCTTTGAAAATAAGAAGTCTATCCAACCAGTGATTTTCATCAATCACAGACTTGTCGCTTGCGATCCGCTGAAAAGAGCTATCACTTCATTGTATGCACAGTATTTACCCAAAGGGCACAAACCATTCATATACTTGTCTCTTGAGATTCACCCTGCTAATGTTGATGTCAATGTTCATCCCACCAAGCGTGAAGTTAGATTCCTCAACGAGGAAGAGATCATAGGTAACATTGTCACATCAATCAGCCAGCAACTAGCACAGCTAGACTCATCCAGAGACTTTATGACTCAACAGATTTTGACTAATACAAGAAGGATTGAAGATGATATTGAGGAGAGACGCAAGAAACGATCGAGATTGCTGGATCAGACTCCTGTGCTCAGAGAACGTCCGAAGGCTGTACCACTTTCACAGTTCAAAAAACCATATGAGCATCAAATGGTGCGTACGGATCATAACCAGACAACACTCAATACCTTTGTCAAATCGCAACAAAAGGTTCAGAGGAGTCGGACAGAAGGTTCCTGCGACACAGTCAGCAGCGATGGACCACCGCTCAGTGGAAGTATAGCTGAAACACAAATCAATCAAAGTGACGACAACATGGATTCATCGACCATTTTAGAGACTACTGCTTTCGTCAAAGATCGAGCTCCTGTCACATTGTTGTCAATTCAGACGTTAAGGAAAGAATTGCAAGAGCACGGTAATCGAAGATTAACACAACTTTTTGCCCAGCATACATTTGTTGGTATTGCTGACTACGAGAAGAGATTATGCTGCATTCAACATGAGGTGAATTTATATTTGGTGGATTACGGAAGCCTATGTGCGGAATTATTCTACCATATTGGACTAGCCGATTTCTCAAGTTTTGGGAAAATTGAGATAGTGAATGAAGGAGGGATCGATATCAAGGAACTCATACAGACTGAGATATACGACAATAAAGAATTTGTTGAATCCTTCAAGGCCAAAAATAAGGTGAGCGATTTACCAGATTTGGAAGAATCGTTGAGCAGTTGTTTCGTAGAAATGAAAGAGATGTGGGAAGAATACTTTAGTGTTGAAATTGACATCACTGCCAATAAAAATCCGAAACTAAAGAGCTTACCAATTTTAATTAATGGATACATACCAAGTTGGAATAAGTTAGCGTTGTTTCTATTCAGAGTCATTGCGAAAATTGATTGGTCAGACGAAAAAGCTTGTCTCGGTGGAATTTTGCGTCAACTTGCGTTGTTTTATGTTCCCGAGATAATCTATGATGATGTTGAGGGTGTACATGATCGTAAGGAAAAGATTCTTGATTTTCTGGAGAATTTGATTATGCCTGTTGTCAAAAGAAAGTTCTTAGCTACTGACAACTTGATTCGTGATGTCATCGAGATAGCCAGTCTTCCGAGACTATATAGAGTCTTCGAGAGATGTTAAGCGGTAGGCTAGGGTTTCTGTTTTGTTATAAATCTAATTAGTTCTATAAAGATAACTGTAACTTTTTAGTGGAAATGGGAAAAACGGGAATGTATATGTCGGTTGACCGATATTAATTTGATCTTATATTTATTTTGCAAGTTGATTGCTATGAACAGAATGAATAAATAGGTGTATGCATGACGAATGTGCATGTTATTGGCACCGAGAGTAGTCTGCGTCAGTGATTGTCGAAGCTGGCTTCATTCGATACCAATGAAGAGACTGGTGTTATCCTTCTAAAATACTTTCAGAATCAGCCAACGCTTTCAAGAAGACTTGATATAGCAAAAGCATCACTGAGCTCTGTACACTGGTCCATACAAAACGAGGTGCCACTCCAGAAAAGAGACCATTGATACCCTGTACCGAGTATATCGTTTTCAAGCTTTGCATAATCGAGTTGGATTTAAGTATGACCGCGGAAGTACCATTTTGTGTCTGCATTCTAGTCTTCACTACGTCAAGTGGAGTCGTCAACATACCCGCTAAACCACCAGCCGCCGCACCTGTAAGTAGCTCGGCATATAGCGGTAGTGACCTTCCCTCGGTCTCTTTGAAGGAATCGATGCTTTTGTCATCACTTGTTAATTTGAAAGCCCATTGACGGAACTTCTCGTAGAATGTGAACTGAAATGCCGAAAAAGGTAAATCTCTAGTCAGAGTAGCTTTATAACCATAAAATAGTGTTGCTGCACCTTCATTGCGAACGATTGTTTTGGCAGCATCAATCAATCCTTTGTAGTTGTATCCTGATTTGAAGTGTGGATTATTGTGTCTTCCCTGTAGCTGCAATCTCGTTTTCATAACTTCAGACGGCACGTAGAAAACACTCGAAAAGAGATCTCCTAAGAAACCAGCTGCAAGAAACGCAGGCGTTTCTGGTATGCCCAAGTCGTTAATGGCATAACGTTTGATGTATTCATATGTGAGGAAAAAGACAGCCGAGGAGGGTAATGAACCAAGCATTGCGGCGCTGTATCCTCCGTATAAACCACGTCGAAAGCCTTCTTCAGAAAAAATGGTTCGGTATGCGGTTAGTGTATTACTGTATTTCGGAATATGGGAAGCACCTTGCTGTCGAGTTTTCACTGTATCAAGAGAGTGCATGGAGGTGTCACCTATGAGTCCTCCAAAACCTCCCGCTAATGCACACTGCCATATAGTTGGCAAATTTTGTTCGGCATCGGTATTAATACCATCATCTCTGTTGTTATTTTCACTCTCGTTCTGCTTCTTAGAGCTACTGTTACCACCATTTGGCGATCTATCCCCACTAGGTTGAGAGGAAGACGACGAGGAAGAAGATGAAGGTGAATTTGGATGTGGATGTGTTGCTGAACCAGAAGATGCAGAATCTGAAGGTGGATATGGATGCGAATGCGGTATCGTCTGCGTCGATTTCAAAGGAGTGTACATGTCTATCCTGGATATATTTAGTGGCGGTTGTGGTGGTCTTCTTCTATGGGTGAAAAATGATCTCAATCTCTATCTTAGCTTGGGGTTGAAGTTTGGAAGGTTAACGTTATAGGGGCAAATGTAAGATGTAGCAAATGTGGGCTACTCTGGAAGTTAGGCACTGTAATAACGTGACACAACAGACGGTCTCATGCACTGCAGTGGTCCCGTGTGCTAACCCGTGGACCGTCATGTTGACCACAGATGAAGACATCTAAATCCTTGATTGACGCCAAGTCTTGACTAGTCAATCCTCAACCAACTGTCCGGATTTTTCAGATTTCCGTTTCTACAATTCGATTCGCTCCGGTCTCCGGGGCGCTTGACACAGTTTGCGCTCTATTTCTACGGGTTTAGTACACAGAGTTCCTACGGCGACGCAGTCCGCTGTCATCCACGACTCGGCTGTACGTGCTTCGGCCATAGACGGTCGGACTACCAAAACGGCCAAGAAGAATTGGAGCAACAACAAGAGCGTGGACGGAGGCAATGATTATCAATCCGGCCCACATTTTGAAGTAGTAGACCCGGAAAATTTGACTCTTTGTGAAACTCAAAACACCAATGCCTATAAGCTTAGTCAACGTGATGCCTCCTAATGTAGTCGATCCGATGTAAACCAATGAACCATACGCTCTGTTAGTCTTGCTATCATCCCGCGATGCTTCACCCTCTTCCTCATTAAAATTAAAATGCTTGAATAAATGGATGGAGAACTCAACACTCAAGCCCAAACAGATCAATAGGTTGACTAAGGACACAGCATTGAGAGAGATGCCAATTATAGCCATCCACCCCATTATGTTGACAATGATCAAAACCAAATTTGCCACTAGCACAAGTGAGTTACGAACAGATCCTAAAATTACCATGGATATAACACCAACTAGGATCATTCCAGCTGCAAGCAACGTCACCGTGAGTGTAATTATTGTTTCATACTGCACGAAAAAGATGTAGAATGGAGAGTATGCAAACAAACTCATATCTGGATGATACTTTTTTATCTCAGCAACAACACGTAAAGAGTTATGATATGCAGAGATGAAGTCATCCTGAGATCTCAACGGGGTATGCGAGGAGCGGAATGCACTTCTCTGAATACGACCAGTCTCATTTCCTCTGTATATCGAGCTCGTGTACGGCGCTTTACCACCTAAAGGACAGGGGTACGATGGTGCATCTATCCATTCATTAAAGTATTCCATAAATTCATCACCCTCTGGAAATCCATGCATTTGATAATCCCATGGTTTCCCCTCATAGCAAGACTCACATAATCTTGGAGAAGAGAAAGGAGGACAAAATTCTTTGCCAGGCTTATCTGATCGTCTTTTCACTTGACAACAATCACTTAAATCCGGATTCAACCACAACAAAAAATCATCCATCCAACTCGATGCTGGTTCTGCAATGGTACTGTCATTGGAGCGCTTGTACTCTTGCCCGATAATATTGACAAGAGAGAAAGAGTCGCACGTCGTGAATTTGCTGCAAATCTCTTTCTGATAGGTCTGATTGGTGACATCCAAACCATCGAGCACAAAATAGATCGGTGGCCCCACATCAATGTATTGATACATATCATCAAAGTAATCAATGAGAAAAGAGTCTGATGGAATGGCAAGCCGCTGGTCTAAACCTAATTGCACGTTGGAAAGTAATGACAATGAAATACCGAATAGCGCCAATATGAGAAAGATGATCGTCCCTTGAACTTCCTGTTTGAAAAGAAGCGGACCATAATAATTTTTAAAGAAGTTCTTGATAAGCCCATCACCGTTCTTGCTGCTCTCATTCAACATCTGATTCAAGCTATTACTGACATCTTGTTCTGACAAGTTAGGTGACAATAAACTCTCATGTGGGTCTATAGGCAAAGACACGGCACTTTTCTCAACTTTAATGAACGGTAGAAGATCTAGGCCACCATCCATTATTCTTTGTTCCTCCAACGTCAGAAACGAGACAAAAGCTGTAATCTGAAGTAGCGTATTTAAAACAATAGCAGCTGACGTGTACAGTGAGAAGTTCTTCACAGCAGGCATCCCAACAAAGCCACCCAAGCTGAAACAGATAAACTGACAAAGAGAACTCAATAGAATACTTGGTCCAATATTAGCCATAGTCTTAGCAATTCTGTCATTGAGATCTAAAGAAGTTGTAACAGAAAGTTCGTTGATGTTGCGCAACTCATTGGAGATCAAAAAAATGTTATCAACACCAACCGCTAAGATCAAGAAAGGGATGACTTCGGCGATGATTAGAGTTGATTTGAGTCCAAGGAGACTCCAGAAACCCATTGCCGAGAAAACAGAAACTAACACAATGCCAATTCCAACCAATCCCAGCGTAAATCTAGTCTTAGTTAGGCACCTCAAGAAAATGTTGTCTCCCGAAACCTTTCCAAACGGTGTTATGAAAGATGAATTGATGAAGGATATGTTGGTCATATGAGAGGTGGAGTTTAGTAAGAGTGCATATGACGCATAAACAAACATAACTAAGTATGAGATCACCACTATTTTGACATCAGTGTTGGTTGATTTGTTCAATTCCTTCTCCAATGATACCTCTGCCATAAAACTGATATCGAGGCCCCTTTCATGGGCTTCTTGTGTGAGATTGGTCAATAAGTATGATTCCAACTCATTTTCCCATTTTTCAGCCTTGGCAACCTGTGCACTATGAGGGTCATTGTCATTGTTATTTAATAAGGTGACTACAATGGCCGATGATTTCAACACATCACCCTCCCCTCCTTCTGAATTATGTCCGAAAAGAAGGTTCTTTTTTAACGGTTGTTGAAAGCTTGGTAGACACTCAACTGGAGAATTTGCGCAGCGTGAAATCTTGCCTTTCCAATCTGAGGTTTCTGGGAGGTCATTGATATCACCATCGAAATATTGGGTAAAGCTCTCTAAAATGCATGTTTCCTCCAATGGTTTGAAACAAATGTCATCATATTGAACGTTGTATGTATTACCATCGATAATGACTTCAGTAGATAAAGTTTGGATTTCGGCTTCTTTAGCAAACCACCATTCAACAAAGCTGTAATCATTGAGAATTGGACCACCAGAACTATTTGAGATAATTATCTGTTGAGTTCTATAGAAGGGGCCAAAACTTTCATCAAAGACTTGCTTTTCCATGTAAGCATCTGCTGAAGGACTGACCCATAAGTTGACAGGGCTGGTTTCAAACTGGATAAAGTAGATGAAACATGATAAGAGGGCCACAATGGATGCAGACATGGTCAAAACGAATCTTGGATATGATGAACAGAAATAACCGAGCTTGTAGAACATCTTTTCGAGATAATTGTTGACAATATAAGTTTTCTTGGATTGTAGGCTCATAAGATTAGTATGCGTATGAGAAGAATATGACATGTCAGCAATATCGGTTGAAACCTCGTTCTCAAGTATAGTTGCTTCTATGTTGGCATTATCGTCGGAGAATGGAGATGCATCTTTCCCTCCCTTGCGGCTTCGCCTATACCTAACATATGTCATGATAGTAAAAAACATGAACAAATGAGCAAAGTAAAGTATAAGAATAAACGTAGTGGAAAAGCCAGCACTTGAGTTAGGCATATCTGGCAATAGAGGGCATACTTGCGGACAATCTGAACATGCGCATGCAAAGTTGGGGTCGGAATCGTTGCAGCTTTTAGTATCCAACTGAAAAGTTGTGAGATTATTGTTTTCATCAAGATCATCTAGATTTAATTTAAAGTTGATTTGGAATGGAGATCCTCCAAGTTGTGGCTTTTTATCACCTAAGAACTTCAAGAATTCAGTATAGTTCTTGGCGCCTCCACCAATCAAATCCATTGCGTAGCCATTTGTAGCGGAGAATTTGATGTTTTTACATGAGTCATATAATGGGGATGCAAACTCAGGGGCCACATAAAAATCTAGCTCGGAGACAACTTCATTGCCATTCATTGCAGGAATAGTGGAGAGAACATCCATAAACTGAGATTGGTTCGGCGAACATGAAAAATGACAGAACAATTGATAGAAATTCTCTTTACATGCGGGACAGGAGGATATCAATGGAGAAGCTTTGTTCAAGTTTTCTTTCAAAGATGCAATTTGCGTACCATCACAGCATGCGTAGTCTGTGTTCCTCCACGAGTCACCACAAATATCCACCAAGTCAATGTGGTCTTTCGGAGATAATTTTTGTGCCGGTACGTTGTTCGCCTTCGGTAAATCGGGCCCAAAAAATGAGGTCTTACCCCCTGTACTGTATATTGCACAGTAGTTCTTCTTGTGGATAGGGGTGATACCCATTTCAATGCTGCTCGACTTGCTGATAATAACTCAATTCATTCTCCAGCGGCATGAAGTGCTTAGGAACCAGGGCCGTGCATAAAGGATGGCAGGAGATCGGGTGCTGCACATGAATTCCCACGGCCCACCACGCGGGGATTCTAAAAGATATTGAGACGCGCTACGATAAGAAATTTTTCCCATTTCTTTTATTTACCAAGACCGGGAGTTGTTGTGCTCCTTGCGTGCTCTTAGCTTCCTTTCACTGTTCCATATTCAAAATCTTCCATTGTACAAGAGATAACACATAAGTCACAGTACTGACTTAAAAGGGAAAACTTTACTTTTGATAGTATCGGTGTAGGGGTCACATATAATCATAACTGAAAATAAGTTCGGCTGAGCTTGTACATGGAGGCTCATCTTTAAGCAACAATCCAAACGAACCCAGCGATATTATCTTCAGGTTTGGAAGTCAAACCATGAACCAGCCTCGTAGTGAAGATTCAAGTCCAAGAAACCTTTCTGCTTTGACAGTTGAGAGTGTCTCTCATCTATTGAAGGAGAAATCGTTCAGCCAGATACGTACCCTCTTCAACCAGATCCGATTACTGAAGTCGAAGAGAAAGGAACTTTCTAAAAGATCAAAAGTTCCAAGAGGGCTTGTAGTGACACAAATGCAACAAACTTCACACATCCCCCGAATCTCACAAATTGTTACAGATGTTTCCAAAACAAAGGTATGGTCAGTAGGAAGTGTTTCAACTGATACATCATTATCATCAACAGCTGAACCGATAGCTTCAGTTGCACTAAAAGTACAGGTACAAAAACAAGCGCAAGTTTTAAATTCACTAAGAACACCCACATGGAAAGAGATCGAAAGTGTACTACTTTCATACCTTTACACAATCAACAAGAAGAGGGTGCGAGCACCCATTAATTGTGACTTTTTCTTTGGTAAGTTATTCAAGCCTTGTTGTTACCGACATTTTGGAAGAATTGGGTACGGTGTGAAAATTGTAGTACGCAATAGCGTATTTCTTGCATTTCTACAGGATGTGGCTTTTGCTTACGAACAAGATCCCGACTTTCTGGAGTCTGAAATTTCCATGGCTATTAATATCATATCAGTGGAAGAACAGTTGCACGAAATTGAAATCAAGCCCAAGGGAGTTAAGAAAAAGAAGTGTAAATAGCGTGAAAGGGGAACAGTTTCACCACCTCGATAAAATTTGCTTCACTATTGCTTGTATGTAAGCCAGCTAGCTTATATATATGTTATCTCAACGAACTAGCAACAACTACAGCCATGCATTATAAATGGAAGCAAACGTTCGGATCCTTATCAACATTTATTGATGAAGCGTGTGACTCCGAGCATGAACCGAACCTGCATGAGGTGATCTTGAGAAAACATTATCTTGCCGTGTATGTTTACAAGCTATTCAATTTGTACAAAATACACAGTATACACACACGTTGTGTTGTGTGTGTTAACAAACCATGCACATGTATACGATCAGGCAGCTGTGTATCAGTTCGAGTTCCCCTCGATGGTTTGATGTTTGAAGACATACGTCACCCGCGTTATGGTGAATAATGGGCATTCAGCGGCTTCCAGAAAGGTCGCGGATTTATAACGCAGCGGCTAATGAAAATGCCGATTTGCGCTAGGGACAAGCTGGAAATGAAAAAAGTGAAAAGTGAAAAGTGAAAAGCGTCATCGTGCGCTGTAGGCTGTAGGTAGAGTTTGGCAGTAGCCACCCAAATTTTCCTGTGGCCATGGCTGTAGCCACTTTGTGGCTGTGGCCAATTCGCGGTTGGCTGTGGCCACCCATGTTATGGCGTGGCGACCAGAATTGGAGGGCTCAGCATAGCTACTATATAGAGACCGCTAAAATTTCCTAATTGAGAAGGGCTCGTTTGGCAGTAGCCACCCGAATTTCTCTGTGGCCATGGCCACAGCCACCTGGTGGCTATGGCCAATTCGCGGGTGGCTACAGCCAATTTTTGGCTAAAACCACAAAATGTATAACTCTAGCTGTAGGGAAAGCGAGAAGAGAAAACAGAAAACAGAAAAGGAAAACGTATACATTACAACAGTTCTCTCTTATTCTGACGCAGCACTGCTTACTGCGCATCCCAGAGCAAATCAGGTCACACATACCTCTTCTCACGCGCGGTGTTCACATCAACAGAACATATTCACATAAGTTCGATATGTCTTTACAAGCGGCCTCTGCCTCCAATACAGGGGTTGACAATAACGTTGGATTAACTGACCTAGCAATTACAAATACATCATCGGCGCAAAATAATTGTGGTGACGCCAGTGGTAATGACGGTAACGACAATGGCAACGGCAATGGAGGTAGCACCAGTGGCCGTTCAACAGACATCAACTCAAGGTCAAACCCTGATATAGCGTCTTCCTTCAACGGTGCCGGCATCGCGAAGACTAAGACGTTGGACCTAGAGCCCAACCCTTTCGAACAATCTTTCGCCCAGCCGTCTGATCCAAATGGAACAGCACAACCTCAGTCGAACGAAACCATCTTCAATAAAAATATAAACCTTATCTCCAAAGAGAAGCCCCTGGCAAAACCACAGAGTGATACGCAGTTGAGTAATTTGAGGAACTATGATCAGCAAACAATACTAGATAACCTAGTACAATCAGGAAACTCCGCTAACACGGAAAATGCAGCCAAGCCACAGAACAAAGTTGATATAAATTCTGCCTTCTCCCAATCAGTGCCTTCTCTCAATACGCAACAGCAACAGGTACAACAACAACATCAACATCAGAAGCAACATCAACATCAATTGCCGGAGCAATCTTCACACCAAATTGTTCAATCTCAAGGGCAAGTGCAAAACTCAATCCCAGCACAGCAGTCTAATTCCAAACACATCCCACCTAATAATACCTTGAATCTTGCACAACGCCTTGAAAATGCCACCATGGCGCCTCCTGTGTTGACACCCGGCGGCACGAAAAGAATGACTCCAAATGTTCTACCACCTCTACCAGGAATTGTTTCACCAGGTGGGGGGTCTTTCCTGGGAACACCAGGAATATGGAATGCACTATTTCCACAGACACCAGGAATTGGTATGCAGGGAATGCTTATGCAGAATGCCCCAGTGCCCAACTCGAACTTGAACACAAATTCCCTTGTGAACTTGAATGGCAATGTGCAGCCGAATGTACCTACTAGCGTCCCATTGAACATGTCAGCGATGGGTGCTTTCTCTCCAACTACGTTGGCAACCGCCCAACATCAATTGCAACAACAGCAACAACAGCAACAGCAACAACAGCAAACCAAGAACTACAATAACTTGCAGAAACAAATCCAGCAAATCCAGCAAGTTCAACAAGCGCAGCACGCAGAACAAGTCCATCAAGTTCGTAGACAAGCGGAGCAACACGCGGAGCAACAGCTCAAACAAGCACAAATACAGCTTCAGCAAGCACAGATTCAAGCACAAGTTCAGGCTCAAGTGTTAGCCCAGGTTCAACAGATGAATAGTAGTGATCCAAGCTCATCCACAACTCTTCCCACTAGCAATACGGGTGTCGGTTCCACAGGGAATACAGCAACTTCACACACCACGGGACAAGTTTCAGGTCATGTATCGCAAAGCCACACTCCTGTCGAAACAATGCTCATGAAGACCGAAAGTGGTCACCACATTCGAATATCGCCCCACCAAGCGCAACAAGCTCAAGCTCAAGCGCAAGCACAGTTGCAACAAGCTCAGATGCAACAAGCATCAGCACAAGCTCAACTACAGCAAGTTCAGGTCCAGGCGCAGTTGCAACAACAGGCACAAGCTCAATTGCAAACTCAACCGGCGCAACCAGGCCAACAAGCACCGACACAACAGTCCCAGCAGACACAGCTGCAACAACAGCAATCTAGTCATCAACAACAACAGCAACAGCAGCAACAGTTATTCAACTTTCTTCTCAATGCGAAACGTTCGGGTCTCACGCCCAATGAAAGCTCATTACGTACAGGACTCACTCCCGGAGGAATGGGAAGTACGAACATGAACCTATATCCAGCAAACAACTCCATGTACTCATACTTCTCCATGACGCCTGGAGGAATCACTCCCATTACCGGAATGTTAAATAGTATAGGTGAAAGTTCCATGCCCATTGGTGCAAACGCTTCTAACATGTCCGTTGGTAATAATGGTACCGGTGTCAATACAGCTGATAACAAGAAGGGCATCTCACCTCAGAATACCCTAAATAACATGAATGGGGTTCCCATGGATACTCTCAATCCAATGATGATGCAACAAGTGCCGATGTCGGGAACTGCTTCTGTCCCAGTGACCGGGCTGGCTCCACTAACCAATGAACAGATCCAACAGAGCTCACTCACTGTATCTCAGGTGGGGCTGAACAAGGATAGCGTTGGCTCTAGCGTCGTAGGCAGCAGCAATAATACTCCTGGATTGATGATGAAGCCAGTCGGTAGGGCTGCTGATATCATCGCCAAGAAAGGTTTTAATACCGATGTTAATGTTGGAAAAACTGATAATCATGAAGGAGTTGTTGGTGCTATCGATGATACTTCAGACTTGCAGAAGAAGCGTACTGCAAGCGAGTCTTCTCCAAATGATAGCAAACGTGTCAAGAAACCTACCAAGGCAAAGAAGACAAGTGTTAAGAAACGCGGTGGTAAAAAGGGCGAGGTACCAGCTGAATCTTCACCGGTTTCTAACTCCAAAAATGAAGCTGATGAAGAGCTTGATCAAAGCTCCGTTGAACACGATCACGAAAAGAATGATGTCGAAGGTACCGAACCAGCAGCAAAACCACGCCGTCGTCGTGCACTCACCGAAGCTGAACGTCGGGCTAATTTCTTGGAGAGAAACAGAGTTGCGGCATCTCGTTGCCGTCAGAGAAAGAAGGAAATGGTAGAGACTATGAAAATCGAACTAGCCTCAACACAAGCTGAGAATGAAGCTTTACAGGAGCAAGTTGAGACTTTGAGAGAGCACGCCCTTACTTTGAGAACGTTGCTTTACGCGCATCGTGATTGTCCATCACTACTGGGACAAGTCGGTGGTCCTGATTCTCTCTCTGCTGTTCTGGCAGCGACTAATTATGCTGCCGAACTTACAGCAGAAGGGGAGGGTGCTAGAGAACAGGGTGATGAGCTACCTAATGTTGCCGCAGTGGTTGCGCATACCACGAGCATGGCCATTGAAAGAGAGAGACGTACCAGCAAATAAAATGGTTAGGAGTTAGGAGGAAGGTTATGTCAAGAAATCTGAGAAACTCGCGATCCCGCGATGTTCTCTGCTCTCTGGGTGGAGGGTGGAGGTTGTTGACCACTACGAGGGGTCTTGTTGAAGATGTATTTTCCAGCTTTAATATGTAAATTATAATAGAGAGAAACAGTATATTACCACCACGGAGTAACCTGTCAACATGTCCTTCCAATACGCACGCAATGCTGGGAAATTCCTCTGCATTGGTAGAAACTACATTGCGCATATCAAGGAACTAAACAACCAGAAGCCTAAGGAACCATTCTTCTTTCTCAAGCCAGCATCATCTGTTCTCCCACCCAATGAAGGACCTATTTTGGTGCCAAAGGGCGTGGTTGTTCATCATGAGGTGGAATTGGCATGTATTATTGGTAAGAAATTGCAGAACTTGGATCCAAAGACGTTTGGTCCCGAACAAGCCATTGACGCTATTGATGGTTATGCATTAGCGATTGATTTTACCGCACGTAACGTTCAAGATGCAGCAAAGAAGAAAGGTTTACCATGGACCATCGGAAAGGGGTTTGATACTTTCTTACCATTATCTCCATTCATCTCGAAGGACAAGATCAAGGATCCATACAATGTGGAATTAAACTTAAAGGTGAATGACGAACACAGACAAAAGGATCTCACTAATTTGATGATCTTCCCAATTCACCAATTCATCAGCAAGATGTCCAGTATTATGACACTATACCCAGGAGATGTCATTCTTACAGGTACTCCTAAGGGTGTTGGTCCGGTGATGCCTGGTGACAAGGTGGAAATATGGTGTGCGCACGATGGTAAGACTATCGAGGAGTCTCATTTAGTGTATGATGTGGCGCAGAAACCAGGTCCATACGAATTCAAAGAGGAATGATCCAATGATCCATTACAAACTTCCCAACCCAGCCTTATTCAACTATTTATTGATCCAATTTTGTAGACCTAACTGAACCTAACTGCAGATAGATAGATCCAGCGTACTGTTTATGAATGTAAGGAAGGAGCGAATCGCAAAATTTGCTAACTGTCTGTCTTTTCCAGACGGCACCCACCATGTTTTGAGGAGTTTACTTTTAATCGCCTTCTCTTTTTCTCTGATTTCAGTATTCATTCCCTTCTATTCAAGGTTTACTGTCAGCAACCAAACAACTGCACATATATTATGTCTGACGTTCAGGCAAATACCGCAAATGTCACTTCCTCTGTGACAAAGGACACCCGTACGTCTGCACACACACACATCAAGGGCCTTGGTCTTGACGAACACGGACACGCAAAGCATCTCGATGGTGGGTTTGTTGGCCAAACAGATGCTCGTGAAGCTTGTGGTGTTCTTGTCGATTTGATCAAGTCTAGAAAGATGAGTGGTAAGGCTTTGTTACTGGCGGGCGGACCAGGAACAGGAAAAACTGCCTTAGCCCTTGCTGTCTCGCAAGAGTTGGGTCCAAAAGTTCCATTCTGTCCAATTGTTGGTTCTGAGTTATACTCCGTCGAAGTCAAGAAGACTGAAGCGTTGATGGAAAACTTTAGAAGGGCTATTGGTTTGAGAATTAAGGAAACGAAGGAGGTTTACGAAGGTGAAATTGTCGAACTTACGCCAGAAGAAGCCGAGAATCCATTAGGTGGCTACGGCAAGACTATTAAACACGTTATAGTTGGATTGAAGACAAGTAAAGGTACCAAGAATTTGAAGTTGGATCCATCTATCTATGAATCTATTCAAAAAGAGAAGGTTGCAGTCGGTGATGTCGTTTACATTGAAGCTAATACCGGTGCTGTTAAGCGTGTTGGTCGTTCTGACGCCTACGCTACCGAATTTGATCTTGAAGCTGAAGAATATGTCCCACTACCAAAGGGTGAGGTTCACAAGAAGAAAGAAATTGTGCAGGACATCACTCTTCACGATCTCGATCTTGCAAACTCACGTCCTCAAGGTGGACAAGATATTCTCTCTATGATGGGTCAACTACTCAAACCACGTAAGACTGAGATTACCGAAAAATTAAGAAATGAAGTGAACAGAATGGTGTCTAAATACATTGACCAGGGTGTAGCAGAGCTTGTTCCAGGTGTGCTTTTCATCGATGAGGTCAATATGCTTGACATCGAATGTTTCACGTTCTTAAACAGGGCATTAGAATCACCAATTGCGCCTGTTGTCATTCTCGCTTCTAACAGAGGTCTCACCACCGTGAGAGGCGCTGAGGATATTAAATCTCCACATGGTATTCCTCCAGACTTGATCGACCGTCTCCTCATTGTGAAGACGTCTCCATACTCTGCAGACGAAATGAAACACATCATCGCCAAGCGCGCAAAGACCGAATCTATCTTGTTATCGGAAGCAGCATTGAATAAACTCACCGAGGTTGCAGGAAGTTCTTCATTAAGATACGCCTTACAGTTACTTTCCCCAGCAAACATTTTGGCCGGCGTTGCTGCAAGATCCGAAGTATCAGACACTGACGTCGAAGAATGCCAATTCTTGTTCCTTGATGCACAACGTAGTACCAAGGTCTTGGAAAGTAGCAATAACTACTTATAGCTCTTTATCGAATGTAAAATTAAGATCAATCCCATGTACTTTTCATTTATTTCGAAAAAAACAGTGGAACGGTTGCTGGTTAAAGGCTATACAAGATATACAGTTTCTTGATCTTTACTCAGCTAGTCTAGTACATTCACCAATAAACTTACTTGCAGTCATCACTTCGGTAGAACCGTAGCACACCATCTTAGACACACTACCACCATTGACAGTATTTCCACTAGTACCCAACTTCTCATTCCACTCTAAACACCAATCTTGCAGATTAGAATATTCTGAATAATTACCACCACCAATAACGAAGACCATACCTTCGTTGTAAGTCTTACGTTGCGGCTTCTTAGAATGTGCACCACGCGTGATACTTGGGTCATAGTATACATAATCATCGGTAAGGCGAAGGGTATCCTGACTTGCTTGCGGTGGATTCATTATGGACTCTGTTATATTGGTGATAGGAAGATGACGTTTCTCAGGGAGCAAGTTCTTGATACCACTGACGAGTGATCCGAAACCTTCGGATAATTTACTGGATCCGTCAGTGAGATTCATGAGCTTTGATGAAAGACTTGAGAAAAGTGCACCCTTGTTAGAACCTGACGTCTTCGATAATGATGATGTTGTAGTGTTAGCATCGGAAGAAGCCAACTCTGAGATCTTTGTGAACTCTTTAACTTTCTTTATATGCTTTAGTGGAGTCAAATCGATGTTCTGAGAGGCGAGTTTGGATTCGCAATCATCACAAAATGATTTTGGAAGATCGCACGAGAGATAAAGGACAATATAAGTTCTCAATTTGTCGAGTGAGTTGTCTGTATTTTTGTTGGTGGAGAGCAAGTCTAAAAATTGTTTCTGAGTTTTAGGGTCGTTCATGTTCTGTTCGATCTCAAAGAAAGAATCAAGACTTTTTGAATCAAGTTCTTTAATCAAGTCTGACAAAACGGTCATGTGCATATCGATGATGTTCTTTCGGAAAGTGAGCTCAGGTAAAAGTTTTATAGCTTCTTGGATATGCTTTGTATCGGATTGAGCATTGAGATCGATATCTTGTATCGATGAATATCCAGTCTTTGCAGTAATTTGTTTAGCATCCTCAGTATACTTGTTCAACTCTGCCTCCACATTTTCGACTGCATCTGGGAATGGTAGTGATGCATTATCATTCCAGAAGAAATCCTTAGGTTCGATATCAAACTTTTTAATTTCTTTCTTGGTTTCATTGATCTGTTTCTCGATCTTAATGACGTTCTTATTCAACTCAAAAACATCGGACACCATACATTGATAGATCCATGAATGTGAGAACATGGAAGTGAGGTTGATGTTTCTGTCGAGTAGGATGAGAACTGATTTCTCATTAGTCAGAGATCCTGTGTTGTTGGAGAGATCGGTAGCATTATCCATAGCGAGTCTTCTTGTGTTGATGACGTGATCTCTCAACTTTTCATCCAATTTCTGGGAGATGAGTTCTGCGGGACCATTTTTATTAGCTCTGATAATAGGAATGGATCCCATTGTCAACACTGCGGAGAAAATACCTTTGGCGATTTGATCGGCCTTCTCATTGATGACGTTTTCCGTAGTTTGTGGGCTATTGAAGTCAAAATAGACGTTTGGAATTTCAAGTGAAAAAAGATTTGGTTCTGTGACGACGAAGTCTAAGTATTGATCGAAAACTTGTTTGATTCTGTCTCCTTTACCAGTTATTGCGACCTTCTTTGCGAAATCTTCTAACAACGATCTATTTAAGCTGGATGTGAAGTTAATGTAAAATTGCGAGTATTGATCATTCTCCAAATCACTAATGATGGTAGCGACATTCTCAGGAGTTGGTTCAACGAAATAAATAACTGGGACGTCATCGAGTTGAGCTCTTCGTTGATTGATCATTGCATGCATGGTGATACCGAATTCTAATAAATCATTGACTCTTAACACTGATGATACAATGGATGTAGATTTGGAGTCAAGAATGAGCACTTTCCAAATTAGTTCATTCTCTGTGGTCAAGGTGGAGTTTGTGTTGGACAGGTCGTTATCAACGTCCACGTTGAGATGTAACATCTTCTTCAAATTGGCGATCTGACGAGCCCTCAATGACTGTATTGATGCGACTAATGACATATTTGGAATCCAAGGTGATCGATGCTGTCTGTTTATTGGGCGTTCTGAACTGTGTTGATGATTCAAATCCGCATGGAAGAAAGGAGAAGCGGTGCTGTTGTTGATTGGTGAAGTGGTTAAGAAGAGAGTCTCGTCTCGTCTCGCTGGTGTCGTTGCTGAATTTTGATTTTATCAATTCCAAATTTCAGCAGTAGAGAGAAAGTGAACCAAACTTTTTTATCTTTTGGCGGGGAGGAGGTTCTTCTTTGATACTGTCAGTTGATCTAGTTATCGGAACACATCATGTCTAGTGCCGCTAAAAGAAAGGGTGATATTGAAGATTTGGCGAAAGACAAGCCTGCCAAAAAGCAACTAAATGCACCGGCCGATCAAAGGCAGGAGGATAGTTCACCTGAAACTGCGACTGAATCTACACAGCCATCACAACGAAAGGCTAGAAGTTTTGTCAAGTATTCACAGAATATGGTCATTTCAACGTCATTGGGTCTCGATATAAACAACAATGGGGAAGTGATAAATAAAGACGGAGATAGAGTATTGTACATACCGATGGGTAAGAATGTTAAAATACGCAGGAAGCTCGAGAGTATACTTGGGTATCTGTGGAAAGATCTTGAAACCAACAAAAAAGCATGTAAAGAGGTTGTGATGATTGCCAGTGGTGGCGATTCCGTTCAGAAGATGATTTCCATAGTGGAGCTTTTGAAGCCAAAACTGAACCAACTGCAGAATCTTGATGGAAAAGATGGATTCAGCAACAACTGCATAGCCAAATTACCGGCTGAGAAGCTCGTCATTTCTGGGAAGGAGATACCCAATGGGAAGTTGAGTTTCAACTTCACACAGCTAAATTACGTTGATTACATGCTCATTGAACAGGAGTCCCCCAAGAGACTGAGAACGGGGAACAGTGTTAGCGACGAAGTACACGACAAGGAGACTCTCAAGCAAGTGCTCCGGATCAACAAGTTGATGAAGGTGCCCGTGATGTACGTGTACTTGCATTTCTACGGAGAGGAGAACTTGCCTGTGAAGTACGTGAACAAGTTCAAGAATTTGGCAGCGGACGGCTGGAGCATGCAGCAATCTTGATTAGTGAGGTATACCATTGTATTCGTGTGTTCTTGGCATGTTGATGTTTGAATCGAATTGATGAAAGCCGAGCTGAGCTGAACACTGGATGTGTAAAACGGTAAAAATAATGTATTACTATAAATATCTAAGGCAGAGTATTGGAGTAGATAGAAGATAAAACGGGGGGTGCCGGGGGCGAGACCTTTTGCAGAATGTGTGAATGTGATCGTTAATAGTGGAATGTTAATGAGGGGGAGAATCAGTTAGTGATTGATTGATGACAGATTGCTTGTTTATTTGAATCTCTCGATGGACAAGTCACCTGGGAAAGTACCGTTTTCTCTTTGTTCATCCCAAGTTTGCACCCAGTCACCTGGACAAAGGGACTGGAAGGTTTGCCAGAAGACCTTACATGGCGCAAAGTCCTCACCCTTGATAGCGACACACTTGTGGTAGTCGAGGTAGGATTGGAAGCAGTGCTTGGTTTGGTTCATCTGTGGGAATCTAGCATCGAAACCTGGAGTCTGTAACTTGTAGTCGGTCATTGTGTGTGTGTGTTTGTGTGTGTGCGTGTACCGTCTCTATCTCTATTCCTATCTCTGTCTCTGTATGTGCTGTGCTGTGGTGTGTGTTTTGTGTGTTTTGTGTGCTGTGCTCGTCTTGTTTCCCGCAGCTGCGCGCTCACTCACTCCACTTACCGTCTGCTGGAATTTCCCCAGCGCGCGCTCTGATTGGCTGCCGGCCCAGCATGAATCCGCCGTTTTTTTCTGCTTTGGGAAGGAGAGAGAGGAGAGTAGGAAGGAAGAGAAGAGAAGAGCTCGGTAAAGAAACGCACAGCAAGCACGGTAATGGCGACACCAGCGAGGCTATCTGCGTTTGCAGCGCTCAACAACAGCGACAGTGACAGCAGCGATACAGAAGAGCGTAGCGACAGAGGTGACGAGGCGACGGATACAGGTGCAAGTGCAGATGGAAGAGGAAACGGCAGCGTAAACAACGGCTCCTTACAGATAGACCTCGGCAATGGCGAGTACGTGTATGGCGGCTACGATGAACTCACGCCGCCGGTGCAGCAGTGCAACTTTGGACTCAAGGAGGGACTTAACGTCCTTTCCAGCAGCGAGGGAATGGTAATCGGTATGAGAGGTGATGACATTCTCATGTTGAAAGGACAGTACACAATTACCATCATCAGTGGCTCTGTTTTAATTGACAATTATATTCATACATCGGAACGCGGCACGGTTTACATCAACGCCTCTAATGTCTCAGCAATACCGACAATTATCCCCACCTCACAGGCGATACCGACGCAGACACACTATTTCCAGGAACCGTACCCCGTTATAGTGGACATTAAGAATCACAAGGATAACATGAACACCATACCAAACCTATACCCTCCTTTGAAATACATATACGAGTCTGAAAATGGGAAAAATGCTTTCCAGAAGTACACTTTTGCTCCCATATTGGAGAAAGAAGCAAACAAAATCGGAACATCGACCCCAACTTCCTGGATCAATTGTTTTGAGAGTATAGCCAAGGGAATGGCACAATCAGATAAACCGCAGTTTGTGCTCCCCATTGGTAACAAAAACACAGGGAAGTCCACATTCTGGAAACTTTTGGCCAATCACTTGTTATCCAAGCCGGAGCTGCAAGGTAAAACTGTTCAAGTGATCGATGCGGATCCGGGTCAACCAGAACTGTGTCTCCCTGGAAGCATTGCATTCACTAAACTCACAAAACCTCTCATTGGAACTATGCAACCGTTCAGAGATACTTACTCAGAGACAGAAGTCAAATTCATTGGATTCACGTCACCTAATGTTGAACCGCTGAATTATCTGCATCAACTCGATCAACTTATCACATCTGCGAAGAAGGCCAACAGAAACACGATAACGATGATCAATGCACCAGGATGGGTGAAAGGATTTGGTGTGGAAATCCTGTCTCATCTTATTTTCTCAGTGAACCTCACCCACCTCGTCCAGTTGTCCGCAGATGGCAGAGATCTAGAACTGCTTAAGGAAATACCTTGGCAAGATGACACAAAGATAATAAAGCTCGCCAGCGTCAACAAATCTGCTTCCAATACAGGTGGCACATATGCGCCTTCGATTATCCGAAATTTCAAGCTATTGTCATATATGCATTATGATTCTACTACAAAGGCTTTTGATTTTAATCCGCTCCTTTTCAAATCACCTTACAAAATTTCATACCTCACATCTTCGAATGTCACCAAAATAGCAGACTTTCAGGGCATTATCGGCGTCTCCATATTTGACTCTCAAGGAGTGCGACCTGATGATGTACCGCAAGCATTGGAGTGTCAGTATGTTGCAGTGATGACTATACGCTCAGACTCATTGCATAAATTGACACAACAACAGAGAATGTCAGGTGCAGGCTGGAACATCAACGTCATTGATGGATCCATAATTCATACAGTTTCAGAGGACCTAAAATTTCATGGCTACGCAATCGTGCATTCTGCAGATACTCAACGAAGAGCACTCAATTTGTACACGCCCATAGATCTCTCTCCATTGAAGTCAACTTTATCGACAAACAGGGAGAAACTGATCCTCGTGAAACTACGAGAAGATGTCATCATGAATGAGATATACTCTCCCTACATTGTCAAGAATGATGCTTCTCATTGGAGCAGCTATGGTTTGGATTGCATTCCCTACGTCAGCCAGAGCTTGGCGGGGGAAGTTTCCGGCGGGAAGACGGCTTCCATTCGCCGCAACATCCAGCGCAGATAGACACTTTCTCTGTAAGCTGTAACATTAATAACGTAAGCGTAACAGTAGAAAGAACAGAGGAGAGGACCCCATTTCCGGTGCGCTTTCCCGAGAATGAAATTTCACTGATATCTGACCTCGCTCTTTAGTGACTGACCGAGGATCGACGGCTTTATCGCCAACTAAGATCCAACAACCCAACTAGCAGATGGTGCTGCCTCGAACCCCTTGGGGCTAGCTCACTTACACCACAACAGCAGCAGCAAATAACGATGGTACATAAAGCAGAATACTTGCCAGCCCAACCAACGGAGATCTCTTCCATTTTGCAAGGTGGATACAACCACCCACTGTTGAGAGCTTGGCAGCATGAAAGACAACTTCAAAAGAATATGTTCATCTTCCCACTTTTCATCTCAGATGACCCAGAGGACGAAACTCCAATCCCATCGTTACCTAATATCAGCCGTTTTGGTGTCAAAAAACTAATTCCTTACATCGCAGGCCTCGTGAAGAAGGGATTAAGTTCTGTCATCTTGTTCGGTGTTCTTCTCAATGAATCATCTAAAGATGCAGAAGGTTCAGCGGCTGACGATCCAGAGGGTCCTGTCATTCAAGCTATTAAGGCATTAAAGGAGAACTTCCCAGATCTATACGTCATGTGTGATGTCTGTCTCTGTGAATACACTAGCCATGGTCACTGTGGTGTTCTATATGAGGATGGTTCTATCAATACTGAAATCTCAGTGAGAAGAATCGCAGCTGTTGCAGTCAACTATGCCAAGGCCGGTGCAGATTCTGTTGCACCATCAGACATGATCGATGGTAGAATCAAGGCCATCAAAAAGGGTCTCATCGATGCAGGTCTTGCTCATAAGACATTCCTCATGTCATATGCGGCTAAATTCAGTGGTAACTTATACGGTCCATTCAGAGATGCTGCAGGATCTTGTCCTTCACAAGGTGATAGAAAATGTTACCAATTACCATCAGGTGGCGCCGGATTGGCGAGAAGAGCATTAGTGAGAGATATGAACGAAGGTACCGATGGTGTTATCGTCAAGCCATCCACGTTCTACTTAGACATCGTCAGAGATGCTGCTACAATTTGTGGTGATTATCCAATCTGTTGTTACCACGTCAGTGGTGAATATGCAATGATTCACGCAGCTGCGGAAAAGGGCATTGCAGATTTGAAAGGTCTTGCATTTGAAGCTCATTACGGTTTCCTCAGAGCAGGTGCAAGATTAATCATCTCATACTTCACTCCGGAATTCTTAGAATGGTTAGACGAACCGATAGCCTTATAGTCCTATAATACTTTACTTTCTTATAATATATGCCTCATGATCATCATCATCACAATAATCACTAGGGACTGTGTACTGTATATATTAACGTGATTCCAGATCTATTAACTATGCCGGCAATGCCACTCTCTCATTCTCTTGACGGACTGCGCTTGTCTCGTTCTCCTCATCCTCCACATTCGTTTCCTTTTGTATACCACTTGGAGCACTTGGTAGGTTTCCTAGCTTGTCTTTCACAACCGCATCTCCCGCTGATGTCGCTGGGATTTTCTGTATTGGCTCTTCCATGGCAACTCCCATCTCTAACTCCAATGCTCTCAGCTCTTCATCCACTTCTAACTCTTCACTGTTAGTTAGCAATGTGCCCAACCTCTCACTGAGTTCGTTTTGATACTCTACCGCCTCTGCAGTCTCTTCCATGATCTTATCCACCTTTTCAATGCTCATCTCGCCATTTATCTCCTTGAGCACCTTATTTCCCTGTTCCAATCCATATAAAACATCCTTTTCAATGAGTTTGAATTCAATGGTGTCTATCAATTCCTCAAGAGTATTACTCTGCCTCTCGAGTGTATCCAACAATGATTGTTGTCTCTTCTTCTTTCGTAATGTCAATTTGGCCTTCTCAAAATTCTTCGCAATTACGCATTGTTTAGCTAACTGATTTTCACGACGAATAACAGTTTGTATCTTTTGTTTGGATTTTTGTAGCTTATCTCTCTGTAATTTTAGTTGTAAGATTGCCTTATCGTGCGGTGTAATCATTGGTGATGAACTTGAACTGGTTGCATTCCCCATTGTCCCAAACTTTGCTATATATCTACTTGTAAACCTATGTGTTGCAAATGGTGTAAGTAGGTTTGATTACTATCAATCGCATGTCGTCTCTTCTCACTCGTTGTGAGCATCAACCATCAACCAACTCAGCCCTCAACCGGGTAGATTTTCGGTTTCCCCGGTTTTCAGTTCTCAGTTCTCAGTTCTACGATTTCAGGTTTCCAATTTTTTTTTTCACTGCCTGCTTTATTTTTCATCACATTAAAGTACTTAATCAACGTTTCGATTCTTTGTTCTTTCTGTAAAGCCTTGACCATATAGTGATTTCATTCAAGGGACGGAACTCAATACTATACAATGGACTCTCAAAAATACTTAGAATCATACGGTTGGGTGAAGGGAGAACCACTTCAAAAGGGAGGACTGAGAAAGCCCATTTTAGTGACACATAAATTTGACGTTAAAGGTGTCGGTCATCAAGCTAAGGATACCATTGCATGGTGGGAGACTGTATTTGATGGACAATTACGATCACTGGACGTCAATAAGACTGGTGGGTTTGCAAGTGAT
This sequence comes from Pichia sp. P7020A, assembly GCA_025531525.1. Lineage (NCBI taxonomy): Eukaryota > Fungi > Ascomycota > Pichiomycetes > Pichiales > Pichiaceae > Pichia > Pichia sp. P7020A. The sequence goes on from JAMYHI010000122.1 coordinate 33,762, forward strand.
GAAAAGAAGAAGGAAGATCTTGAAAAGGAAGAAAGAAAAAAGAATAGTCCTTTGTATCAGATGTTCGTCAAGGGTGAAGTTTTAAGGGGTACCGTTGATGCCATGAAAGACAATGAGAAAATTAACACTAAAAGGAAAGCTGAAGAAATAGAAGATACCGAAAGTGGGGACCAATTGGTGTTTTTCTTCAGCAGTGATGAAGAAGAAGAAGACGTTGACAAGACCGAGAAACGCAAAAAACGTAAACTCGCCAAGGCTGCTAAGAAAGAGAAGAAGGCTGCAAAAAAGGAAAAAAAGGCTCTGAAGAAGGAAAAAAAAGATAAGAAAAGGGATAAGAAGGAAAGGAAGGATAAGAAGGACAAAAAGACGATTGAGTGAAGCTAGCTTGAAGTGCCAAGATTGGAAAAGGCAACGGTTTCCCTTCATAGGTCGCTAATACTTCCGCATTGGGAATGCGCATGCGCTCCTTCGCCTGCTCCGGCCGGGGTCGGTTGCCGGTTCCGGGCTGTGCTGCTCTCGGCGATAAGAGCCATTCCGGAGCTAGTTGAAATCGTACGATGTTTTTCCACAATTTTTTCCGGTCTGGGCAATTCGTTTGCTAACTAGCTACAGGTCCAGTTCCTAGCTAGTGAGCGAGCGCCAACTCCGAGAGCCTGGCCAGTGCCTGCTAACGGGCACGTCGGGAATGGGTCACTTGATAGGCAGAGTAGAGTTGGTCGTAGTCTCTCTTTGCGTGTTGTGAAACAATCGGTAAACTCTCGGTCTTGTCTTTTACCTTACGCTCCTACTCCATATACTTGTATCACTACCCCACTAATAGAAGATAGATTTAATTGCGACAATCAATCACCTGTTTTTGGTATAACGCACAGTTTGCGAAAAATCTGATAGAAAATAGAAATACACCCCCAAATAAGAAAAGGACTGCAACAAGACAGTCTACAAACGCTTGAGAATAACTAGCTAAATGAGTCAAAGCCTGGTATCATCAAACTCACAGAATACAATGTTGCAAAGCACATTATATACCCCGAAATATGCACATTCATTCCCTTTGAACCAAGCTTCCAGTGTACCATATGCAGATTATCCATATAACCATCAAGTATGGCAAACCCCTGTCTCGACTCAACCTTTGACTCATCATCAAAGTCAACGCGTTGCAAGCCCAACAAACTCTTCTGCATCTGTACACTCTCTTCATCACAACACTCACTCACCAAACTCTGCTCTAGATAACCATGTCAACAGAGAGAGTTACAGCTCTGCTGCAACGACTCCACCATCCGCTCAAAATAGCTTCTATAACGTACAGAAGCACTGTTTGAACAATACCGATAGAACCGAGTTCCAGATTAACTCTGAGTGTGGAGATCAGCAGACAGAGACAAACTCTATCGGCGCCAGTTCAAGGACTGTGGATGCTACATCTACCACATACGTTCCGGCTGACCCATCTGTTGATATCTCTCAGTTCACCGAGGAGGACGTGATCATCTTGAAAAATCTCTTGCCTCTCTCCGAAGTCCACAAATGGAAACATGTCTCTAACAAAGTCTCTAAGATCAGATCAAAGAAAATGTCTGCAGAATATTGCCTTAGAAAATTCCATAAAATGTACAATCTCCCAGTCAATCCTAAAAACACTTTACTCAACACCAACTATTTGATGAAGCGAGACGGTCGCACCCAAAAGGAAAAAAACCCTGAAGGTATCCTAGGAAGTTCCATTCCTTACATCGTGTCCAAAGACGGCTGGAACTCAATTGACCCATAAAGAATAGATCATGCATACCTTAAACCGCTTAACATACAGCCCCTCGTTTATGACTGCAGATTCACCTAACTTAACTCAACTTAGCTTAATTTTTTCATTTCATTTCAGTTCAGTTCACCTCTTTTGTTTCTACTCTTATCGCTAGACTTATCTTCAATTCTTTCTCCTTCTTTATGCTAAAATTAATCCATTCAGTAACTAATCACGATCACTGGCACAAGGCATATCTGCCGTGACTGGGACGCCGCTAATAACAGTAAAAAAACAGCTATCTTATCAACAAACGCGATTGGTGCTGTGAATTTTCACTGACCCGCCTGGCGTTTGGGGACCCGGAACTCACGAGTTACGGATTCGGGTTCATCACCTTCCAGGCCAAACATGCCAGTTGCATCTCAACTTTTGTACCAGCTACAATTCTAACTCTAGTGTCTGAACAGTTGCCATTCAAACCTATCAGATATGATGTTCAAGCGAGGTATTTCTACAATCAAGACTAGTGCCAAATATACCCTAGCATACAAGCAATATCTTAAATCACCTAAGGGTGAAATACGTTCATGGTTTCATGACCTTCCATTAGATTTCAGCAAAACTGCTGCAACTGTTAACATGGTTGTGGAGATCCCAAGATATGAACATGGTAAATTTGAGATATCCAAATCCGAACCTTACAACCCCATCGTTCAAGATACTAAAAAGGGGAAGTTGAGATACATTAATAACATCTTCCCATACCATGGATATCCTTGTAATTACGGTGCAATACCACAAACTTGGGAAGATCCAACACACGGTTATGACATTGATGGTAAGGACTATTATGGTGATAATGATCCTCTGGATGTTTGTGAGATCGGATCCTCTACGGGTGTTGCCAAAGTAGGTGATGTAAAGAAAGTTAAGATACTGGGTTGTTTGGCCATGATAGATGATGGTGAACTCGATTGGAAGTTATTAGCCATAGACGTGGAGGATAAGCTTGCGAGAGAAGTCAATGATATAGGAGATGTCGAAAAGAAATACCCACACCTCCTTGGAAACTTGAGAAGATGGTTCAAGAATTACAAACTTCCAATGGGCAAGGGTGAGAATGAATTTGGCTATAATGGCAAATGGCTTGCTAAAAAGGATGCCGTTGACGTTGTCGAGACTTGTCATAATTCATGGAAGCAGTTAATGGCTGGAACGATTAAAGGAGCAAACCTCCCAGTTATCTTCAGTGCCACTGCAGAGCAGGAGGCACAAGAGTTCGTTTTGCCGGAATCTTATGAAGGTCCGGATGCAAACATTCCCGATGAAGTTAACGTGATCTACTACTACAAGGAGTAACTATGGTTCTTTTATGCATCACACATTTGACTCTTCTGATTTCGAATTATAGATAATGAAGTTGGAAATAACTTGGAATAACTTGTATATATGATATGATAACTAATCTTTGAAATGAAACGACAAACGGTAACCATACCAGTACTTATTGCAGTGTAGTTTTCTATGCTTATCAGGTTAACACTCAAATGCGTGGTTAAGCCACTAGCGTCCCTGGTTTTTAGTGCGTGGTGTACAGAAGTTCACCATTTCATTTTTTCTTCAGCCCTCGTTCTTAACATGTAAATACACAACAGCATCAACCAACTATTCTCCTCGATTGCATCAAAACTAGCCACTCATGCCACAGTTTCAGATCATTAACCAGTGAGATTGCTAGCAGTATGTCGTCAATTATTACTTTTGATGCAATAGCAGCAGTAATAACTGATGACTCAGTTGATATACCAAATGAGAATAACTTTGTTCAGCTGTTAAAGCCATACGAAACAATGTTCGCCAGTGGCCAGTTACCTTACATTGCCAGATCTGTCAGCACATCACAGGTGGTGAATGTAGTCAATAAGGATTTTAAAGAACATGCGGAGTTTATTTCACACAAAATGAAGCTTGACAAAGGAGAAACCTCTCAACTTATTGATATTTTTGCAAAGAAGATTCAGGGCGCTTCAGTCGAGAATCCGGAATCATCCTACTCACCCTCCAATGTTAATGTCATAAGCTATTTCATCTCCATGATCACTGATCAACAGTCGTTGTTTTTTAAACTAATTACCAAAGTTGTTAAATATTCAGGGTCGAACGTACACCTTCAAAAGCTGAAAACCCTAATCCTTCATAATGGCCACGACATCATCGACAATATCATCAGCGATGTTGAACACGTCTTGGAAATCTTGGGAAACCTTTCATTGAATTCGGACTCTTACATTCCTTCAACATGTACTCCAACTGAGGATCTTGACCTACTTATCTCCAATCATCTCAATTGTTTGCTTTCTGATCTACTGACCTTTACGGTCTATATAATCCTCGAAGCAGAGAGAGGGTTCAAAGTTTCATCAGTTCACAAGTGGATGAAATTACTTGAGAAGAAAAGTACATATTCGATCTTTTACGCCTCCGAAGAAATTAAGCAAAGTGTGGAGAACATCTTCACTATCATCACTTTATTGTTCTTTGACATGGAGCATAACACAGGTTCCCTCGTCGACAACTCTACATTCATGAGTAACGCTGACACAATGGTTGAATTCACAAATATTATCATGAACTCCAACTCCAGCGCAATTATTCTCTATGCTTGGTCCATAGTTTTGCACCGACAATTTACAGCACTAGAGCTGGCAAAGGATACAACTGAGGGGATTGAGTACGAAAAGAAATTGTCTAATACTATATTATCGAATATAGAATTGATATCCATGAAGCTAGCTGAAGAGGCAGCTAAAGGGAATTTTTGTGAGCAACTATCCCAATGTCACACTCTTATTTCAAATGATCACATATTTTCATCCATTTTGGGCACATTCGTGGTTTCTTTTGTTCCATACATAGAACCTACAGATCAAATCATTAGTGTTATCGCTGAAGTTCTTAGAAATTCATCAAACAAAGTGATTGAAAACTTTTTTTCGAGTCCTTTTACTGATGAGCTTCTGATTCTTTTGAGGGCAAAGCTCCCATTTACGCTGAACTCGTTTTTGGAATTGATCTCGATAAATTCAAATCTGGCTGTGGAAGAGTTGAGACTTCTTCCCACATTCATGACCAGCTTGCCAACTGCTGAATTGGATCCAAAGTTTATAATAGATGACCAACAACCAGAACTTGTCAAGCTCACTGAAGATGTCCAGGTTGGACTACCATTTGAGTTGAAAGAAAACCTCCTATTGAAAATTGCAAAGGGTACAAAAGCACAGATTGTTTCTCGAGATGAAAAGAAAACACTTGCTCTATTTCTTTATGATTATAATGGATGGTCCTTGCTGGGAAGAGTGCTCATGAATCTATCTATCAAGATCGACACAGATGAAGTGGAAAAGACCAAAGCGCGTAAAATTATTATCAAAGCTCTGGACAATATTATAAAAGATCTCGACGTTAAGGTTATCAATTTAATTTTCGAATCCTTTGAGTCTTTCATTGATGGGAAAAAAATGTTTGATGTTCTTTTGAGAATATTTGACCAATCCCTTGTTTTGAAGGATTCCGAATTGGCGTCAAATTGCCTCAATTTATTTGAGTCACTTTTCAAGAAGGGGTACTCGTCAACTATCTGGTCTCTTTTGTGCAACTCCAAGCTGTTCGCAACGAGTTGCAGTGCTGGTTTGGCGTTTGAGATTATAGCTAAAGTTGAAGTTACATCTGGATCGTTTCAATTCGCAGTATCACTTCTGCAAATAGCCAATACCTTGCTTGGCTCTGCTCTATCCATTGAAGGTGAAACAGCGTTTTCACTAAAGTCGGATCTCATTGCTCATCTTACTGATATTACCTTGAGAATTTATGAGAATTTTACAAATTGGAGGTACGTGGATGAACATTCAAAATACCAAATCGGGGCATTATGTCTTTCTTTCTTGAATGATGTTATAAAATATGGTACAACTGTTTCAAGGAAAAACTTTGATTCGCTATTGGGTGTTTTGAAGCCTAGCTTTGAAAAAGTCACGACTTTATTCTTTATTAGCGATATTGAAGACTCGCTATCCATTGGACCCTTAATATCATCGCTCGAGCACCTATCTAACCCACAAATTGGGTATACATCTACCAATAAACCAGGATTTCACTATCGGATGTGGATTGACAACTCTCTCAAGTTCCTTTCAACAATTCTGAAACTTCGTTCATCAATGCACCCAGAAAATCCTTCTGTGCTAGAGAAGCAACTTTTCTCCAGTCTTCCTAAAATTGTGAAAGCTTACTTACTTAATAGAAAGTATAGGTTGAAGCTTACCTTGATGCTTACAGAGATGGTCAAATCTAAATGGAACGACGCACCTCCATCCATGCTCACCCATTTACGTTCAACATATTCCATCATCTTCTTGAACTGCTTACAGGAAGAGATATCATTTGAGCACACCGACAACACAGCTATAAGCGGTACTTTCCAGCTAATTTCTGCAGTTATGGGAAACAATCAAAAAGGTCTTTCACATTTCTTGCTTACTGGTAAATCCGTCATTGACCATAAATCAAGCCTTACGTCGAATAAATCATCGCTTTCCAGCACACTGAGAAAGTGTGTTTTGGAGGGAAAGAGCAATTCGCCGGAGTACATTTTCCATTTGCTTGATGCACTTCTATTAAGCATGAGTATCAAGCGTGTGCCATTTCCAGAAGAAGACGAAGTGAAGTTTATTAACAGGCTTATTCATATAAGAGAGAGTAGAGTGATTGCTAACAACGCATGGGATATGAACATTGTTGCTAAGATTGTTGAGATACTCTCTCTCTATTTATATCTATCCAATGGGGAAAACAAGAAATGTGAAGCCAAAATTCGTTCTTTACTGAATTCTAGCCAATTTATTGATGCACTCGGTGCAATGTTCATAATACAGCAGGACGAACTAACTGTTATCAGACATTTGGATAGCGAATTTCAGTCACTTTTGGGGGATCACTATTGTGTGAATCAATTTGAAGTTAACAACAGTCATGAGAGTCCAATGATTACCAATAACATTTACAATGTCGAACTTATCAGCAGCATGCTATATGGATCCAAGCCCGAGCAGTGGCAGGACGTACTAGCTACTTTAGTTGATGTTGATAAGATCCACAAGCTTGCTGACTCCCAAATGGCTCGGGCAAAAGCATATGGCGGGCTTATCACATGCTTTTGCAATACTAGCCCTGGGGAGCTTAGCTCATACTACTCTCATTTATCGATGCAACTATTGAAAATCAACGTTGATGAGGGCATCTTTTCGGACGAACAAGAACAAATTTATCAAGGCAGGGGTGAGCTCGCATTTCTGATCATATTGACACTTTCCAACTCGAAGAAAACGATAGATGAAAAGATTGCCTTGGACATGATGAGATACACGATGAAGCTTCTCGTGTCGTCCGAGGTTGCTTTATTTGATTGCCTTAAGAGCTTGGATAAGGGGTATTATCGGGTGTTACTGAGAATCCTATTGCTCATTGTCCCTCTGATTAAATCACCTCAACTCACTGCGGAAAACTCGATCTTAATTTTGGATGTATTCAAGGACTGTGTTTGTAAGCCGGTTTCCGAAATTTTCAGCTTTATCAGAAACTATACCTTGTCGGCCCCAAATCCAGAATCCTTTGATCATGGCCTCATCTCCAAACAAACGGAAGATGTATTGCTTTTACTTTCACTTACCCAACAGTTTTTGAAGCTCAACCTGAGGGGAGAGTCTGTCGGTGGTATGGCGGATATCATTATAAACACGGGTGCTTACAGAGCCGTGGCGTTAGTATTCTCTTCCTCACATATGATCCAGATGAACAGTAAGGAACCCTATATCGATTACTCGGTCGCATTCATTTTTGAATTCATTCAACAAAAACGTGTTGCAGAAAGGTTACTCCACGAAGGTATTTTCTGTTTAATAACAGAATCCCCAGTTGCGACGATCATCCAAAGAGGTAACATCAGTCCTTACTCCAATAACAAGGGCATCATTACATTACACAGATTATGGGTGAAACGCTTGCTTCCTATTGTATTAACCTTGGCAGCTCATTTCGGAGAGGGTATAGCAATAAGATTGTGTGAATTTGCATTGGTGTTCAAGAAACAATTCATGTACACTCTGCAGTCATGGTTAGTTACTGATAGTTTGATCAGCACTTCTATCATTGAAGAAACGGAACAGCTAGTGCTATTGGCGAAGTTGATGAGTGCATTAGATTGTTATAACATAGTTGCACAGGAGAGTGGTAAGACGTCGAACGAGGTTGCTATTATTCCAGGCTTAGACACTATTCAAGAGAGAACTATTTTTGTCAATGCCCTTAACTATCTTTTATCGCATCCTAAGTATCTGGCGATGAAAGTGAGAACTATTGATGGAGAAATGACAATCACAGAATTTGCCGAGGAGCTCAAACTTCTCAAGGATTCCTTATTGGTATAAGTTATTAGAAAACGATTGTTTAGAAAAGCTTTTATAAAGAGGTTTTATTACCTTAATTCTACAAGTTGATTATTGTACATTCAGTTCTGGCGGGATGGTTTCAGTTATAGTAACATTTTGCGCTTGTGAAGCTTCATTGTTGGCTGTTCGCTTTATAACTTTCCATTTCTCCTTATCATATTCACCATAGTATCCACTTGGAACTGAATTAGTGGACACTGTAGATTTATCCATACCGCTAAAAACACGATTTCCACCTGGGTTGGACAACTCAGAGAGTAGTTTATTGCAGTATTTGTTAATCTTATCGCTTGAATTAATACTGACATCGAAAGATTCATCTTCTATGTTGGAGATATCAAATACGAAGTCGGAAGATACCTTCTCATTGTGTAGAGAAGAGAATGAGGCAAACTTGCGCACGCTTTTTTTGGAGGAAAATGATTTGATCGACTGTTTTTTCTTTGGAGAGTTCCTTAATGCATATGCAAGATGTAAGTCAAAATCAACGTCATCCTGGTTATCGTATCCCTCAAAAGATGATCGGTTGAGATCGATCTGAGATATCGAATCTTTGAGGTTCATAATTTTCTTGAGGGGACTGTGGGATTTGCTTTTGGCAATAGAAGATGTAGACGCCGAATTTGTCTTTCCGTGTGATGTTACCATTGAAGTAGAATTGAGTAGAGACTTCGCTGCCATGTGACCAATAGCTGACGATGAAATGGAGCCACGAAGTGCTCTCGAAAACGTGCTTTCTCTTCGTTTAAGGCTGAAGCTTCTCTTCTGTGTAACTGGCATATTTGGCATTGAGTGCTGATTTCTCAAATGGGTATCATTTTGTTGTATCTCCTTACTTAACTCCTCTAGCAGCATATTACTGCCTTTAGGGACGGTCTTAAGGGAAACACTGTTGTGATCAACACTAAATGCTCCCTTTATTTTTGGGTAAAGATCCAAGTCTAGTTCATTACTATTAAAGCCATGATTCTTCAATTCATGCATAGAATGTTGAAACCACTTATCATCCCTCGGCGATAAGTTGCCCATGCTGCTAAATCTGTCGTGATTGAGTGTGGGTTCATGAATGGACTGTGGGAGCTCGGATATGTTAAGCATTTGTATCCGGTAATCATCATCTCCTTCCATTTGTGACGGTAGATAATCTGATAGAACCGGATGAAAATTTGAGGTTTCGCCATCTTTCAAAGGAGGGAAATGAAACTTGGAATTATTGATCATCGATAGACTGGTATCTTCCACATCTGAAAGAGCAGTTGAGTTAACAGCCTTAAATAAGTCATCACTTTTCCAGACTTGCTGGATTGGCTGGTCACTTCGCAATATTTGAGATTGCTTTAATGGAAGGTTCGGCATTGAAAGATTTTGAAATAACATGTTAGGTGTTGTATCATTATCGGTCACGTCCGAATGCTCATTTTTGTATGGTAGTTTGATGACCTTCGCAAGATGTGAGTTCAATAGGCCAGAAAAACTCGCATGTTTGGTCTCTTTCTCTTCCCCGGAATGGATGATAGTGTTGCTGTGAGATCCATCCGATTTTGACGAGGGATTTGATGAGCTTGGATTGAGTATATTACAAGGTGTTGTGGCCTCAATGTCCTCAAAGGTGCTTAGTGAGGTGTCCTTTATAAGGAATGAATATGTGAGAAACGCTTTGGGTATGAGGGATAAGATGAAGATGGTTATGAGACTAACCGTCAGCTGTCGTATGTCAATAGCTTCTGTGTGAACATTTCCTAACTCGATGTCATCAATCCAGTATATTCCTAATACCGTTGAAGCTAACATAAAAAGAGCCAAAGAAAAGATGATAAACGTTTTGATGTAATGATGTTGCGACTCGATCTTCAGCAGGTAAGCAGCCAAGACAGCTGAGGTTACACTTAACCACTCAAATATGGTGAAAAGAAGTAATGGTATATTAAGTTGGGTTTTGGCAAGTAGTATTATGCCCAACGTGCCATTTCCCAATATGAATATTAGAAGAGCTATCAAAAGCATGAATGTTGAATTTGATTGATCACACATGATCGGTCATACTCCTCTCTTGAATGTGATAGGTTTGTTCTTGCAATGTTGTCAACTGAATGATAGCTGGCAATCTTGTCAGTCCCTATGAGAAATTATTGGTGGTACTGATATGGAATTCTACACTACACACTAACACTATATGCATCAATTAGTCGAGCCGTTCTTCATAGCCATATCCGTCTAGCAGGATTTTAGCATTATTCGACTGCATTAACGTTATAGCATTGCCGAAAAATCGAATCTGTTTACATTTTACCCTATTGGGAAAGTGCCCTTGATTCCTGAAAATATGAATTCTGAACTCTGAGTTCTGAATTCTGAACTCTGAATTCTGAATTCTGAACTCTGAACTCTAAACCCTGAACCATTGTTCGTAGTTCGTACCATCAGCTTGTAGGGGCTTAGACGTTGGGCCATACCAAATACATTCAATTTCAACTAATAAAAAAATTAATCACCCAATGAAGAAAGAGTGATAATTGGTTCTCGTGAAAGAGGTCCAACTAACGACTTTTAGAGCATTGAGTACATTGATACTAAAAAGAGCACACTTTTTGAGTATTCGATATGATGATGTTTGTCTCACATTATTTATGGTAACTCAATTACCCTGAGCTTTCTATGGCCTGGGAAAAGAGTTTTACATCTCTTGAAGAATTGTTTATCTCCCTCGGGAATCATGTTCCTCAAATCAGAAAGGAAAAGAACGGTTCTTTCTTCACTGAATTCTAGCCTGTCATCGACATAAAAACACAACTGAAAGCCAGTCTTGTCTCTATGTCTATATTTCTTCCAACATACACCGATTACTTCTAGTCCAACCGTGTTCATACTACATTGATTGGAACATAGAAGCTGTAGTACATGACACCATATAGAAGTACTTTGATTTGAAGGGATGAGAAACACATATTCACCGAAGGATTTGACTTTTCTCTTACCATGAAATGTAGGCAATTCACCTCTCTTAAGGACGTACATCTTCTCTTCGCTTTCCTTCAATTGTTTATCCAAGAAATTTTTGTATTTGTTCTTAACACATGCCATCTCGGTGTCAGCGGGAATAACTTTGACAACCTTATACTTCTTTCTATTATCTGTACTGGCATTACAGGCGACCATCCATATTTTCCATGTGTTGGTGACTCTCGCAACAACATCAAACATACCAGTTTTTATAAGTTCGTCAATTTCAAGGATATACTCTACCCTGTTCATCCATTTATGAGAATCTGCACCGTTTGAAAATTCCGGATAATTTACTTCAACATCCCCTTCTAAGTCAATGTATTCCTGCAATGCGGCTAGGTTCATTGAGCGTGTTGTTAACATGCCATCAACATTTGGACTTTCAACGTTGGTACTCTGGGTGAATTCGTCACTATTCTTTGGACGACTCAAAGTTTTATTCAATTCAGTTTTATCTTTCCAATCATTGAGCTTGAGTGTTTCTGCAAATGATCGGGTATATGGGTAATATAGAAACCGTTCCAAATTGGCGCGTTCATATTCACTAAGGTTTCCATCTTCCTCGTTGTCTGAAGTGAGATATATTTTGTGATCACCCAGCTGATATTGTGAGGGTAGGCGTCCAAGCACCAATGTTGGAGGAATTATGTCGTCGAAATAGTCACGCAGCAACAAACTAAAATTAGTAAACGTATCTTTTGCATTCTCAAAGTTTGGGTATTGGACTCTTGAAACAGGTTTCTTGGTCCCTAAAGAAAATACCGAAAATCTTCTGGAAAGGGTCTTAATGGGGGATTCTTTACTGTTGATACTTTTGTCCTTTATTCTCGTAGGAACCGGTGTATTGACCTCTCCAAGAGGAATGACAAGCGTTTTGGGTTCCATTTCATGTTCCAGCAGATCATTTGTGTGGATATCTGCAGGTAGGTTTTCCATCGGTGGGGTCAAATCGTACAAATTGTCAAATGAGCCACCATTATTTTCTTTGGGAATAGGTCCAGTACTGTTTGATTCTATTGAGCATAAAGAAAATTCACTTTCATATTTTTGCTTGGTCTCATCTTCATCCTTTTTATTTGATGTTACCCGTGCGGTTCGTTCAGAATCTGCTTCGTGTTCTGGTTTTTTCCATGATAAGCTTCTGAAAAGTTTCCTGAATCTGTGTTTTCTAAGGGTAACTGGCTCTTCTGTTAAGTCGCCGGTGTCCATTCGCAAAATTTCTACGACCGTGTTATCATTCACTACTGGTGTTTCCACTGGAGAGTTGATGACTGAATCAAAACTACTGCTCTCGAGTGAAAGGCTGGTGTCACCTTCTAATTGCATGTGGTTGTGATACATTTTGTGATTGCTGTTAGAGTTTAGACTTGAGCTGTGTAAACGTTACAGCAAGAATGGCTGGTATCATTTCAATGGAAAACACAGGATGGCAAATGTGTTGCCTGCACACATGTACGACAGGTGTGATCCCTTTCTATCAATTGCCCTGTTTCCTGTAGTGTGCCCTGCTAATCTCAAATTTTGGTTATGCTGAGCCTCCTCATGTGGGCCGCCAACAGTTCATGGAACATGGAGCATGAAAAATAGCGACCTGAAATTTTTCAATCAAATTTTTATCTTCTCATTGCCTTGAACGGTTTAGTTTAAGTAGACTGTGACACTCTACGCAAAAGTACCGTTGACGCTACTTAACACCCGTTGAACATCAGAGGACAATATTTAGTAAGATATTATGTCCACCGGAAGAAGAGATGAAAAGGCGCCAAAGCCTAAAATCACGGCATCAGATCTTCGGAGACATGCACAACTTCAAAAAATGGACAGTGAATATCAGCAGGCCCGCGAGGAAGCTCAAAGAGCAGATATTTTGTTGACCGAAGAACAAGGTTTCGTTGAAGCTGAAGGGATGGAAAAAACATTCAGATTCAAACAAGATGAAATCGTTAAAAGCGTTGATATCGGAACAGCTAACAAGAGATTTGAACTCAAATTGAATGATTACGGACCATACACCATTGATTACAGTCGTAATGGTCGTGACCTTTTGATATGCGGCAAAAAGGGACATATTGCCTCTTTTGATTGGCAGTTAGGTAGACTTCACACAGAATTACATCTCAACGAGACTACAAGTGCTGTCAAATATCTTCAAAGTAATCAAATGTTTGCAGTCGCTCAAAAAAAGTATGTTTTCATCTATGATCATGAGGGTACGGAAATACATAAATTGCAACAACATACTGATCCCACATTACTAGAGTATCTTCCATACCATATGCTTCTGGTATCTGCAGGCAAGAATGGGTGGATCAGATATCATGACATAACAACCGGTGAAATGGTTGGAAATCTAAGAACCAAGCTTGGGCCAACTGTGTCACTGGCACAGAATCCATGGAATGCAGTCATTCATGCCGGCCATGCAAATGGACAAGTCACGTTATGGGCACCAAACATGAGCACGCCATTAGTTAAAATGCAGGCTGCCGGAGGACCTATTCGTTCTCTCGCTGTCAATAGGGATGGTAGGTACATGGCTTTGTTGGGTACTGATAAAACTGTGAAGATTTGGGACATTCGTAAATTTGAAGAACTTGACAGTTACTCTACACCAACCCAAGCAAATTCTATTGACATATCTGATACTGGTTTAGTAAGTGTCGGATGGGGTCCACATGTCACTATCTGGAAAGATTGTTTCAAGACGCATCAAGAAAAGCCTTATCTCTCACATTTGATTCCAGGATCGCAAGTGCAAAGCACGAAGTTTGTTCCATTTGAGGATATTCTTGGTGTTGGGCATAACAAGGGTTTCTCTTCTTTGATTGTTCCAGGTTCCGGTGAATCGAATTTCGACGCTTTGGAAATTAACCCATACGAAACATCCAAGATGAGAAGAGAAGGAGAAGTTAGATCCTTAATGAACAAGTTAAAGTCAGATATGATTACCTTAGATCCGGATGTTATTGGTACCGTCGATCGTAGGAAGCCACAAGAAAGATTAACGGCAAAGGAATTACAAGAAAAGGAAGAAAGAGAGGAAATGGAAGGAGCTGAAAAGAAAGACCCCAATAATGTTGAAAGTTTTATCAACCCTTCAACAAGTTCTAAGAACTCTGCACTTCGTAGATTCAAGAGAAAGAAGACGAAGAATATGATTACCGAACGTTCTTTACGTGTGGAGAAAGCTCTTGCAAAAGAAAAAGAGTTGAGACAGAGAAAGCTCGAGCTAGAGCAAAACATCGAACAAAAGAAGGACGAACTGGAAAATGCATTCGATAGATTCAAATAATGAATGTGTACTGTGTAAAATAGTGAAACTATCTGTAAAAAAAATTCGCCGATCATGTTTCTTTTGATATACTACAGAAGTATATAAATCTGATTTACTCGTTCAAGGAACTCAAGTCATCGATACTTTCATCAATAGTGAAAGGTAGAGGTAGTGGTGCTTCTGTTGTGTTCTTTTCCCTCAAAGTCTTGATCTTGTCAAATGGTTGACCTGGCTCGTTGTCCTTTAAAACGACAACACCGCCAATGGACTTGAATTTTCTGATTGGTGTGAATCTTGAGTTCTTTTGGAATGTAACATATTTCATTTGTGTAGGTAGCACTCTGGTCATGTTTTCAATCTGATATGGATCTTTCACATATAAAGAGGTGCTGTTACTGTCTTGCAGTTCTTGGTTTTCCACTCCAGTAGTCGCATCATTAGTAGTCTCCTTCTTTGCGTCACTAGCATCGACCTCCATAATATCATCTTTCTCTACCTTGACTCCCTTCTTAGCAGCTCTATTCCTTGCTCTATGCGTCGTAGATAAGACTGCAGTGGCAACCTTCTCTGCTTGTTTTTCGACCTGAACTTCTGTTTTTGGTGGATATCCGAATACATCTTCTTTGGTGTGACAGTTGATCTTCATTTGGGGTATCTTCAAGCTCTCGGTGACACCAACAATTGAGGTTGGTGTGAATGAAAGACATAAGAAGTGAGCAAGAGGATGCCAGTACCAGTACTGTGTGAATATCGTCAAACCAACAATAGCCTTCATGTTCAACGTATTAGTCTGTGGATTTTCAAGCTGAAGAGTAGCATTTCTACCACTTGCGTCAAGGATACCTTGAGCTAAAGTAGCACCAAATCTGGCTAAAGATTCTTCGTGCTTGTTGCTTACAGTGGTTGCAAGTTTCTCTCTGAACTCTTTCACCTCAGGGAATGTCTTCTCATTTTGTTGAATGAGAATCATGGATTTAGCTATGTTCGCACCCTGTCTAACAAAATCAGTAGAGTCCGTTAATAGGGGTTCGAGCACATCAAGTGCACTCTTCAAACCACGTCCAGAGCATGATATACCCAAAGCCATTGCAGAACCGTAACGGACGTATGGGTTATGAGATTGTGAGAGAAGTTCGACAACTGTCGGCACTTTGGTATATTCGCGTAACAAAACAAAACCAAGACACATAACAGCAGCTCTTCTAACATTATCCGAAGAGTCAGAGACAGCAACATGCAACAACTTCTTGATGGCTAGTTTATTTGAAGTACCACAGTATGCTAAACCGATGGTGAAACAACCACCATAACGTAAAATTGAGTTCTTATGACCGAGTAACTTCTCAATATAACCATCAGCCTTGTTCTCTTTACCGAAACAAATCAAAGCCATACCGATAGCCAAGCTTCTTATGATGGTTTCGTGTTGTGTTTCTTGTGCATATGTAAACATATCATTCAAAGAGTTCTCGTTACCCGTACCGAGCATGACCAATCCCATTGCCAATGCTGCAGCCTGTCCCGAAACGGCAGAATCTGCGTACAAAATGACATTGAGCTCATCGTACAAGTCCATATCTGCAAGACCCATTGCAGTTGCACCAATACCCAAACAGGCACCATGGAGAATGATATCACTATCATTATTTTCAACATTAGTAGAATTGTTCTCCAGAATTTCACGTAAGTACGGGAGGATTTCAGAATGTTGGCCAGCATAGACGAGGCCGACTCCAAACAAAGAACCACCATTGGTATGTGCATTAGACGTGTTTCCTGGTAGATATGGTTCCAGGACTTTACGACCTTGCAGTAAGTTGCCCTTGTGGATGACACCGAATGCAGAAGTTGCACTGAATTTAGACCAATGGTTAGCCTTTCCCAGCCAATCGAGGTTTGATCTAAAGAATGAGTCATCTGTGGTTCCTGCGTGAATGAATGCGTTAGCGAATGTGACCGCAGAATGGTATAATGAATTTCTACCATCAAGTGCCTTCTTTGACGCGTTCAAAATGGAGATATCAATATTTCTGTTCTCAGATAAGAATGTTAAGTCTAGATCACACGTTGGAACTCCTGATAATATCTTCAATAATTTACGTAGGGAAGCGGATGTTTGGTCAAGCTCATTGTCAGACTGAATTTTCTTGGAGGTCAGCTTCAAGAGCTCTTGTGATGCAATTGAGACAAGGTCAAAAGCAATTTGGTAAGCCATTGGTGTATTGTCTTTAACTGTGAGCAAACTCTTGAAGATTTGATAAGCATATCTAGAGTCATTAAGTTGAATGATAATCTTTGTAATCAAAAAGTAGTCAGGTGTCTCAAACTCAAAAAGAGTTGAAATGAGCATGTTCAACGCTTCGGTCTTGAATCCAACATCGTTGACAACTTTAGTAGAGCACGCCAAAACGTAACCAATCAAGCTCATGATAACGTCATTCGATACCTTAGCCTTGATTTGATCATTGATAATATGCTTCATAATATCAAGACGATAACTTTCAATTGAAATACCCAGAGCTAACTTGACTTCATTGTCTTCGACGCACTTATTCAACATATTCTCAAAAATGATGGTCAATTGGGAGTCAATTTGAACAGAAGGATCAGCGTACTTTTCTTGGGAAAGCTTAATGTAGGACTCAATGCACTTAGAGACGATTGTCTGAACGAATTCTGAACTCTCATCTGTGTTGAAAGTTGCACCAGCCAAGAGAGAATACTTTACTGCGGAATCATAATCGCCTAAGTTATAGTAGACTCTGGATGCCAACAAAGCAGCAAGTTCTCTGTGTGTGAATTGGTTATCTTCAAATAATTGCTCAATATCTGTAATTCTGTTGGCAATTTCGGACCATAATTGATCAACTTGATTGTTCAATGATTCCAAGGCGTATACCTTCAAAGATGGATCCTGCTCGTCCAGTAAGGACAAAAGCGGAGCGGCAGATGTAATCACCGACATTAGCAGATTGGTGATTGCTTGTTTGTGTGCTAGTTTCTGAGATTCAGAAATGGAGACAGATTTGCCCTCTTGCTTATGAGTCGTCTCCGGTGTCCCAAACTCGTCTTTTGCCACCCATGGCGAATCTCCAGTACCGTTCAAAATCCTTACTCGATTTTCAGAAATTAACGCGCCCCAAATTTGAGGCGCGCGCAGCCACTCATTAGCTATGGGCTATGGGCTATTGGTCACCTCTGCTCTCTGACCTCTGACCGAGCGCTAGGATTGCCTTTGCACTTCTTGCGATTACTAGTTACTGGTTACTGGTTACTGGAGATATATCATTTGATTATGCGGTGTATTAAAGGGGCTGGGAACAAACTGTTGAATATGTTCTACCGGAGAGACACAGAATGTGCTTATGTAGTTTGGGGGAGGGGAAAGACGAGATAAGAGTCCATAATTTTGTAGAAAAAGTCGAAGGTTAGAGGTTAAAGCATAAAAGTGAGTTTTGAAATAAATCCAGTAAACGGAAGTATGATAGTTGAATATGACATGCTCAGAAGCAAGTGAAGAACTGAAGATTTGATGTGGTATGTGCATTGTAGACTCCTTAAATAGATTAGAAATCTCGTTTAATAGAGTAATCTGGTGGAGATGTTGTAGCTGGTTGCTTCCAATTCAGAATTCAAGGTCTTGATATCTTCGGCATTGACACCGGAAACATCTGCCATCAAGTAAGCAATATCACCTCTAGAATCAGAAAATTGCTTTTCAATGTTGTAATCAGATAAGATTTGATTGACGGTCTTCAAAACACCTGGAACGTTATGATGGATGTAAAGAATTCTAGCAACATTCTCTTCATCGAGGTCTAATGCTCTCAAGGAAACTTCAGGGAAGTTAACAGCACCAACAGATGCACCTTCGTTCAAATATTTGGATAAGACTGTACCAACCTCGATACCGATTGCGGATTGTGCTTCTTCAGTGGAACCACCAATGTGAGGGGTTAAGAGAACATTCTTCAAGTCCTTTAATTCATCAATGAATGGCAATAATTCCGCGCCATTGAAGTGTGGACCGTTTGCTCTTGGTTCCTTTGGATAAACGTCGATACAAGCACCAGCTAACTTACCAATCTTCAGAGCTTCAATCAAAGCTGGAATGTCAACAACAGTACCTCTGGAGTTGTTAATGAGGTAAGCACCATCCTTCATTTCTGCCAATTGTGGAGTAGAAATCATTTGCTTGGTGTCTGGAGTTTCTGGAACGTGAAGAGAGACAAAGTCGGAGTTATTTAATAATTCGGTCAATGAACCAACTTGCTTGGAGTTACCCAAGGACATAATCATGTTGATATCGTAGTAAAGGACATTCATACCCAAAGATTCGGATAAAACGGATAATTGGGAACCAATGTGACCATAACCGACGATACCCAAAGTCTTACCTCTAACTTCCCAACATCTAGCGGACTTTTTGTTCCAGAAACCGTTGTGCAATTCCATGTTTCTGTCTCCTAATTCTCTTGATAAAGCAATGATTTCAGCAATGGTCAATTCAGCAACAGATCTGGAGTTGGAGAATGGAGAGTTGAAAACTGCGATACCGCTCTTTGCAGCGTATTCGAGATCGACTTGGTTGGTACCAATACAGAAACAACCGATACAGACCAAGTGCTTAGCGTGCTTGAGAACATTTTCAGTAAGTCTGGTCTTTGATCTAATACCAATTGCGTGAACATCCTTGATTTTTTCAATCAATTCTTCCTCTGGAAGGGATGTCTTGAGGAATTCGACTTGGTAACCTTGTTGAGCGAAGATATCTAAAGCGGTTTGGTTCACATTCTCCAGAAGTAAGATTTTGATGTCACCAGTGGAGAAAGGCTTCAAAGTCTTTGAAGTCTTTGCGGTGCTTGACTTGTATTGGTCAAAGTATGAAACAGTAGGGGAGGTTGAAACTGTATTTCTTGGGGAAGAACCTAAACTGGTCTTTTCGAAAGCTTGGGTTAAGTTTGAGATAGGTTGTGGGATTGACATTTCGGTTGATGGATTGGTTGGTGATACCTTTGTTGTTGTAGTGTGTTCCTAGTAGATTGGATCCTTAGTGGAAGCGAATTTACGGAACCGGGAGCACGGGGGCTTTTATAAGAGACTCACTGCAACGTATAGGAGTCAGGCGTCGTAAATTAGCAATTACGCCTACCGGTCGATGACACATGACGCACTCGCAGCGTGAAAAATGGAGAATCCGGAGAATGGAAAACGGAAAATTTAGGTCGGCATTTTCTCATTTCGATCTCATTTCCCGCGTTCTCGGGATCGGAGAAGTGACGTGGCGACTCTCCGGTTAGGTCACGTGCGGTTGCGAATTGACCACCACATATGCAGACAGCTCTGAACTCTGAACGATGTTGTTGAACAGTGTACGCTGCATATGTGTGAAGTGTGAAGCTACTTACGGACGTGGCGGGCGGTATGCAATTCATTAAGCAATTATATCATTGCTGCCCGAATAATACAGATCATTGATGAGAAGCGTTGAGTTGAATTTTTTGCTCAAACTCTCCGGCTTTTCTTTAAATCGATTTGACGTGTAACGTGTAAAGCTATCAATGCGACGGTTAACTATACGTTTTCTTTTCGGAGTATCAATATAGCCAGCTTCTCCAACACTGCCCATGTGCATGCACAAGCTCGCACGTATACTCCGATACTCCGAAGCTCAGAGTCAGATAGCAAAGAAGGATAAGGTCTATAGCTGATCAGTACGAGCTAGGTCATCGCTTATCTGACTTCACCCCCACCCCCTCAGTCAGAAAGACTCTGGAATAGAGTTATACATTTTGTGGTTTTAGCCAAAAATTGGCTGTAGCCACCCTCGAATTGGCCATAGCCACCAGGTGGCTGTGGCCATGGCCACAGGGAAATTCAGGTGGCCACTGCCAAACGAGCCCTTCTCAAATAGGAAATTTTAGCGGTCTCTATATAGTAGGGTGCTGAGCCTTCAAATTCTGGTCGCCACGCCATAACCAGGTGGCCACAGCCAACCATGGCCACACGAAAATTTGGGTGGCTACTGCCAAACTCTACTCTGGAACTAACGTGGTATATACGAAAAAAGACAAAAGTTTGAGATCACGTGCTATTATGGAGGGCTTGGTGGTTCCAGCCCTTTTTACCACATTTGTACAGCGCATGAGTATCGCGCAACTCCTGCAATTTTCCACTCTCCATCTTCTCAGCTGCTAGCCGCGAGGCAGGAGTTTTGCCAGACTGGACATGACTTTCACTTGCCTGTCTCCTACGTTCTGGATTCTCTGTAGCTGCGGTTGGCTTGCTCTCTCGCCTCTGACCCTGTACTTTGATTTCTTCCCTTCAGTAGAGTTCTCAACGTCGATCGAAAACCACCACCCCCGGCTTTCCACGTACATTTCCGACGAATTCCGTTTAAATAACCAACACTAATATCAAAATGTCCGGTGCAGCTCCACAAAACAACAGAGGTCCAAGAAGAGGTCCAAGAAGAAACAATGGCCCAGAAGAGAAGGCTTGGGTTCCAGTTACCAAGTTAGGTAGACTTGTGAACTCCGGTAAGGTCACTTCCATGGAACAAATCTTTGCACACTCTTTACCAATCAAGGAATACCAAATCGTTGACAAGTTATTGCCAAAGCTTGAAGAAAAGATTATGGCTGTTGTCTCTGTCCAAAAGCAAACCAGAGCAGGTCAAAGAACCAGAATGAAGGTTGTTATGGTCCTTGGTGACTCTAACGGTCACGTTGGTCTTGGTGTTAAGGCTGCAAAGGAATTAGCTAACGCAATTAGAGGTGCTATCATCATTGCAAAGCTTTCTATCATTCCAGTTAGAAGAGGTTACTGGGGCTCCAACTTGGGTGCTCCACACACCATTGCTAACAAGACCTCCGGTAAGTGTGGTTCCGTTAACGTTAGATTGATCCCAGCTCCAAGAGGTTCCGGTATCGTTGCTTCCCCAACCGTTAAGCAAATGATGATTTTCGCTGGTCTTGAAGATATTTACACTACTTCTTCCGGTTCTACCAGAACTGCAGAAAACACCTTGAAGGCTGCTTTCGCTGCTATCGGTAACACTTACGGTTTCTTGACTCCAAACTTATGGAAGGAACACGCTATCCAAGCTTCTCCATTGGACCTTTACGTTGAATCCAAGAAATAAGTCTGATGTCCAATTTGTACTTTCTATACTAATTGTAATCAAAAAGGGTTTTCTCAAATATTAAGTTTGTAGCGTTGACATCTATTAAATCAACATTTTCTTCCCATTTTTTCTACTTCAAATCAATTTCCTTTATCTACCATCCAGGGTATTGTCATCTTCGATATGTCAATATATTCTTCAACAGTGCAGTATGGCATTGAGTTAATGTTACACAACTGAAAAACTAAAAAAAAAAAAGAAAAAAAAGGTCAAAAAGCCAAAAAAAAATTATACACAAACTAAAGTAAAAGTAAAGTAAAGGAATAGTAAAGTAAAGTAAAGTAAAGTAAAGTATAGTAAAATCAAACAAAAATCAAAACATGAAAATCAACATCAACAAGAGGAGTGGAGTTACATCACATGTTAACTTCCTGTGATGGAGCTTGTTCTAGCACTTGGTCCTCAGAAACTGCAAATTGGCGTTCTGCAGTACCACCTGTACTTTGTGTCTGTCCATTAACCCAAACCTTGTTACCAGTATGATTGTGTCCACTCTGAACTTGCTTTCCATCAGGGTGTTGGAATGCACAGTTGACGTTAGTACATTTAACACCAAAACGGCAAACCTCGTTGATTGGATGAGTGAAGTAGCAGTTCATTCTGGTACAGTTTGCACCCTCTCTGCATAAAACTGGACTGGAAGCATGTCTCTTTGGACATCTGTGGTTCTTACAATATGTACCAAACTTGCATTGCTCAAGTGTCTTCTCCACACCGTTAGAAGCCGATGGGCCGCCTGCATCCGCACTCGCAAATGCGGTAGCCGGTGCATGCGGTCTTGGCGCAGTTTCCGGCTTGTAATGAGGAGAGGAATGCGCTCTAGGACAAGTAGCGTTCTTGCACTCCTTGTTATCGACACACCACTGCAACAGAGTGACCTTGGCATCTTTGTTTGCAGGAGTTGGATGAGCAAATGGGCATAGTTCCTTCTGGCAAATGGCACCAAATTTACAAAGAGTGATACCTGTGTTTCTTGGTTGATCTCTGGCGCTTCTTTTCGCATCTCTCACCCTTTCAAATTCTTTGTATAGCTCATCGTCCTCACCTGGATGTAAGTATGTACAAGTTTGGTTTTGATGTGGACAGTTAGGGAAAGCTCTACAAATTCTCGTTGGATGAGCAAATTGGCATAGCTTGTTCGAACAATGTGGGAAATCCTTACATCTCTCAGATGGTCTGTTACCACCTGATGGACCGACAAAGTTTGTAGTCATATCCATGTTATTATCGAGTGACATTTCAATCATCTTGGACATATTATTTTGTCTCTTAGTTGCACCAACTCTTCCAGCACCGCGGCCACCTCTACCGCCACCGGCACCACCGTTTTTGAAGTTCATGACGTTTCTTCCTGGCTTATTGAAGTTGAAAGTCTTCATATTAGTGTTACCATTATGACTGAAATCGCTCTGACTGAATGAAGGCTGTGTATTCTCCGAGAACCTCACGCCCTTGATTTCTGCATTTTCGCCATCGATCATCATGTTATTGTCATCTTGCATCTGTGCGGTCTGGCCAGAGAATGCCGACTGTGCTGGGATAAAACTAGAAGAAGTTGATTGGGCCGGTCCTGTGGGTATTTGCACTTGTTGCGTTGGTGCAGATAAAGACTGTGTTGGCAGTTGTTGTTGAGGTTGAGGTTGTTGAAGTAACTGAGATGGCGTTTGTAGTTCTTGTTGTTGTGATGGTGGTTGTGGTTGGTTACCAAAAGCTGATTGTGGTACATTGACCTCACCGTTCTGATGCTTGTTAATCTCATTGATAACATTATTGACAAACTGTTCATCGATGATATTACCAAAGAGGTTATTAAACTCGTCAACGATGTCAGTTGGGGTTCTATTGTTGGAGATCAGGACGAGTAAATACTCTGCGACATAAGCAGAATCGTCAACTGCGGTAAGTTGCTTTGCAATCTCTGCTTTCAGTTGAGCACCAAACTCGCTATCTGGACTGAAGTTCTGGACACTCATGATTGCTATGTTGTGAGTGATGTGGTGTGATGTGGTGCGTGGTATCTGTAGACTTATGGTGCTGTGTACTGTTCCGCCAGAATGAAGAGCCTTTGTTCGAAGGCAACTAGAGGCGTCTGTTCAAATTTTATAAGCTTACACTGCGACCTGCGATGAAGGATGAAGGGACGATTATTCAAACCATTTCGGTGCACGGGTGTTCACTTGCGGATAAACCCTGCTTGAGGTACAAGGTACAAGCTACAAGCTACGCTCGCTATACAAACGCAAGTAAGACAACAGTATTGCCCATATAAGGTTGTAGCTTGTGTGAATATGCGGTTGATCGGGTATATAATATTAGATTTTAGAGGAAATAATTAAAGAAGTTAGTAAGAAAACATGATACCACATCAATGTTTCGAAGTTAGCATGAACCTGGACATCACCACCACCATAATCCCCACACTGCTCCAGATCCATGCTTTTGGGGGGATGTTTCCAAAGTATTGTAGAAAAAGGTCCAGCAACGGCTTCGTTGGGGTGGCTGATGAGCCTGGAGAATTCGTTATTTGTAATACTAGGTATAGTTGACGTGTATGAAAGCTCGAAGAACTTTTGACCATCTGCATGTCTTCTGCAGAATCGATAATGATGAAGTCACCGTCCTCATCATAATATCCAATGTTGAATGCAGTTTTATCTTCATCTACTGGAACTGCAATTTTCGCTTTGATTTTCGCAATAACGGATTTGATGAAGAGATCGGCACTGGAGTCCGTAATGGCAGGTAAGTTAAACTTATAAGTTTTCCCGTCAATCCCTAGAAAGGGGTGAATATTTATCTCCTCTACTCTGAGCTTGACGACGATGGTTTTCTTGACAGGTGTAATGTTTATATAGCTATATTCCTCTTCTTCGACCATGTTCGAAAAATTCGTGGCAATGATTTTGGCTTTGCTTTCCTTGTCATCCGTGAAATCCCTATGAGTGGTAGTTTCCCTCTTGTTTCCAGTATTTTCTGCAAGTACATAATCTTCAGTCGTGACCGATTGGACATCAACATGCGCTTCTCTCTGATAGGGTGAGATGAGCTTATTTTGTCTTGATGAGATTGTTGAAAATGAAGACGATCTCTGTGTGTGGAGCGTTTTATCGATGGATGAGAATGAACGCCTCAAATTGGATGATGAGAGTGAATGGTTGAGAGGTCTTTCTAGAGAGTCCCAAAACCTGTTCCATGCAGGGACATTTGTGTGAGAGGACGAGTTAGATGAAGACGTGTCTTGCAATGAGCTAGTCTTACTGAATCTTTGGTCAATCACATCATCGTCATGTAAAGCTACAAAATTGTGAGAGGAGTCATTCAAAACATTGATTAGGGAGTAGGTAAGATCAAGAACGTTAGTCAAGCCAGTAACCTGGTTATTTTCATTTTTGATAGGTAGATTCAAGTACTTTCCCTCGTACATTAGTCTCAAGGCATCATGGATGGCCATTGTATCACTTGCAAAATCTGGTTTTGGGGTCATCACTCTTGCCACTGTGGATAATTTAGAATCGATCTGGCATGCAAGTACCCGGTATACCAAATCTTTGGTAGTGAGAATGCCAATAATACTATCCATTGGAATTTGGGTAACATTTCCGTAATCAATATTTGTTGATTGAACGATCAACGCTGCAGTGATATTATTCTGTAATAACAGTTGTGATGCATCCCATATGGTAGTTTTGGCATCTATGCAGAAAGGTAAACGAGCATTGAGCTCATTATCGCTAAACAAAGATTTGAGATCCGGTTGTTTCATCATGGAGATGAGGTTTTTAATATCATTGGCAATTCTCTTTTGACGGGTGATGATATCGAGGTCCATCAATCCTTCATTTAGGGAACAAATGTCCAACTGATTTGCATTGAGTAGATGATCATTGTGATCTCTGATTTTGATTGCAGGTATTTTAATCGGTGTCATTGATGATGATGTGTTTGACACCGTCGTTAAGTGTGTTGGAGATGTCATTGGTTCGTTCTTGAGATCATTGAATGTGAGTTGTAACTCTTTACATTTATCTGATAGTCTCTCTAGTCGAATCATGGCATTATAGAAGCATGTTGTTATATTCAATATACCAATAACGGATTCATTCTCATCCACAACGGGCAGATGTCTAATCTTCTTCTCCACCATAAATTTCAAAGCATCAGTTGGTGATGTTCGGTGAGAGACGTAAAAGGGAGTGTTAGTCATTACAAGAGAAATTGATGTATCTAATGGTAAATGAGCAGCAACTGCTTTGAAAGCGAGATCTTTAGTAGTTGAAAGTCCTATTAGTTTTCCTGATAGTTCATCGATGACTAGTAAGCAATGAGTACGTCTCTCCTTCATAAGTAATGCCGCCGATAGAATGGATGTCCGTTGTGGGCAGTGGACCGGGGGGTCTAATATTTTTTTGAGAGAGCTAGACATTGACATTGGCATCGATGACATCGATGACGATTTATACCTTTACGTGGAAACGGGAACGGAGGCGGAAGTAGCTGTTGTTGTGTTGACCACCGATGAGGGCGAGTTTAGCGGTATAGGGGTCGGTACTGGTGTCGATGCTCTTCTGAAGACGTTGAAGCCTGTGTATATATGCGGCACGATGATTATACCCTGTCGGTATTTGTGCTCTTGCTGTTGCCATTACTTTATCCTTCTTAGTCAACAGTCCTTGGGGTTGTTGTTGTTGTTGTTGTTGTTGTTGTTGTAAACATTGTGTCCGTAACTGGTAACACAGGACAGGCTGCTGAGCCCGGGGATCAATCCGCTGAGCCGCTAGGCCGCTGAGCCACCAGAACTCGGCTTGGTTCCAAATGCCAAACAGCGCTGAGCGCTGAGCGCTGGCCACTCATAGCTCATAGCTCAGAAATTATTGACCCCCTGCGCCCTGCGCCGTTTGGCTTTTGCCTATTTGGCGTTATTGCTATTGTCGCGCCTTCCCCTTTGGGAAGTCTTATTGGCTCGAGGGCGGCACTGCAAATTTTTCAGTTGGCAATTATACCCAATCGGGCAGCTTCCCCTTTGGGCAAGTAGAGAGTCCCAAACTCGGTCCGTTACAACAGAAACAGGTGCAATGGGTTCCGGCTTGGTGTACGTCGGAAACGGTGCTTGGCTCTCGTCCACGAAGGCCAGCAACGTATACTATAAGTTCGTTGTGCAGTAATGGGTTGCTCAGTGCCCGGTGCTCGGTGCTCGTTCCCGCCCTGTGCGGCCCCCCTTCCTGTGTTCCTGTGTCCCTGTGTCCCTGCCGCACTCTGCACTCTGCATATTGCGCAAAGTCTAGAGCGCGCGTCGTCCCCTGTCGGTTCCTCTCGGAGCAGACAGAAGGTGCGGAAACGGAACTGGGGATGCCAGCGTATAAAAGGAAGCCGCCCGCCACCGCCAGCAATTAGTTTCCCCAAACGGGTATAGCCAGACAGGGTCGCTGATCTGCCCGGATCTTTTCTCGTTCTTATCACTTGCTGTCATCTTCTTTTATTTTGCTTTTACTTTTACTTTGGTTCCTTGATCCTTTTCCTTTTCCTTTTCCTTCGTACTCTTGTAGACCAGACGAATTCTCAACACTCAGCTACGCTAACTTAACGCCAGTCATTCCTTAACAGTCCGCTTAAGTCAGCCACTTCCAAACTCTTACCAACTAATTACATTCCTTCCTTACGGTACTACTATAGTTCAGAGTTAGTCAATCATTCCCTTATATTACAATAAACTATATTTCACAATGAGAATCAACACTTTATCCGTTATTGCGCTCTCTGCAATCGCAACTGCAGCACCACTCGTTGTCAACCAACATCAACATCAACACCACATGCACAAGAGAGAGGCCGTTGTCCTTACCATGACTGAGGTTCATACCGTTATTGCCGGTGCAGCAAGCCCAGCTACTGCAAACCTCGTCAACGATGGCGAGCTCTCAGGTGCTACCACTGCTCCTGCACCTCCTGCTGCTGCTGCTCCAGCTGCTGCAGAGCCAACTACTCAATCAACTGCTGCTCCTGCACCAGCTGCTAAGCAAGATAAGTCCACCAACCTCTCTGCAGGTTCCGGTTCTTTCCAAGATGGTACCATCCCATGTTCCGAATTCCCAAGTGCTGACGGCGTTGTTGCTGTTGACTGGGTCGGATTGGGCGGTTGGGCATCCGTCATGGGTATGGACGGTTCCACTGCAAACTCATGTCAAGACGGTTTCTACTGTTCTTACGCTTGTCAAGCAGGTATGTCCAAGACCCAATGGCCTTCAAATCAACCTTCAGATGGTAGATCCGTTGGTGGTTTACTCTGTAAGAATGGTTTCCTCTACAGATCCAACACCAACTCGGACTCTCTTTGTGAATCAGACGTTCAAACCGGTTTCGTCAAGTCAGAACTCTCCGATGTTGTTTCCCTCTGTAGAACCGACTACCCAGGTTCTGAGAACATGGTTGTTCCAATCGAATTGAACGGTGGTTCTACTCAACCCCTCTCCGTCGTTGATGAAGATTCATACTTCATGTGGCAAGGTAAGAAGACCTCTTCTCAATATTACGTCAACAACGCCGGCGTCAGTGTTGAAGATGGTTGTGTTTGGGGTTCTGCAGGTAGTGGTGTTGGTAACTGGGCTCCAATTGTTCTTGGTGCAGGTTCTACAAACGGCCTCACTTACTTGTCCCTCATTCCTAACCCAAACAACGGTAATGCAGCAAACTACAACATCAAGATCGAAGCGACATCAGGATCATCCATCAACGGTGATTGTTCCTACACCAATGGTCAACTCTCATCTCCAGATGGATGTACCGTCACTGTTACTTCCGGTTCAGCTAACGTTATCTTCTACTAGAGGAGATAAATTTGCTCACCTCACATTTTGCTGTTACAGTTTGACTTCCCACCGTTCCCTTCGCCCTGCCTTGTCTTGGCTTGGCTTGCTATTTACCGCAATGCCATACTAGATAAATATCGAGATACCTAGCAGCGGCCGTTCTTTTACTTATTTTTATACCTATATTAGACTCAATAGAATAGACTCATTAACACATGCGTAGAGCTAGCAGCTAGCAGATAAATAGCCTATCGCGAACTCCGGCAGTTTTGCGGGGAAGAAAGATGAGAAATGAGATGCATGAGACATGAGACCGCAAGTGGGCTTATCTGACCGCTTCTGGCTCCTAGCCACCACTTTCCCTACCACTATCTGCTCCATTGTGAACCCTTCCCAGAGATATCACACAAGGCAGCAGTCATGTCACAAGAACAGTACAACCAAAGTGCTGGTGCGTACCCGACGCACAGAGATGTCCCGACATTCAAAACCGTCGACAGCATCTACGAAAACAGGTTGCGCCAATTCATAGATCCCAATGGCGGCTATGCGCAACTAAACCTTCCTCGATTCTACAACCGTGAACGACTCACACTGGCAGATACTGTCACTCCTGATGAATGTAGTGATGAATGTGGTATTTGGGTGAAACATTGGGCAGCTCCAGGAATTTCTAAACCATTATATAAGGATGTGATTCCTAATAAATTGGAAGAATTTGAGCCATTCACACCAGATAAGACACTCATTATGAAACCTAAATGGAGTTCTCATTGGTTACAAGTGGAGATCCGAATTTTGAAAAGTTGGTTCGATCAAATACGTGATAGTGATGAAGATTTGACATTCAAATTTGACGCCGGTTGTGAAGCCATGGTATTCGACTTGCAAGGTTGTCCATTACAGGGTCTCACTGGTGAAGGTGAAAGAACGGAATGTATACTTCCATTGGATTTTTTCAAATTGAAGAAGGAAAGAGCTATTGCCGTTTTTTACATTGAGTGTGGTTGCAATTCCATGTTTGGTGCAGGCGCTAACGAATATCCGCTCAAGATGTGCGAACTCGTGCAGTATAATAGGGATGCTAAGGCATTGTATTATGACTTTTGGGTATTAAGCGATGCAGCTAGAGAGAATGGTGGACCTCAGAAGCATAAGGCTAGAGAGGTGTGTAATCGGATTATGGATAAATTTGACTCGGAGGATTATAGTACTGTGAAGAAATGCAGAATCATTGCCCAGGAGATGCTTGGTGAGAATATTGATTCCGAGAGAGTTTTTAAGGAGAAGGCTTTGAACAAATTCAATGCTGCATATGCCATTGGTAATTGTCATATCGATACCGCTTGGTTATGGGATTTTGCAACTTCCAAAACTAAAATTGCTCGCAGTTGGTCTTCTCAATTGAGATTGATTGAAAAGTATCCAGAGTACGTATTTGTTGCCTCGGCAGCTCAGCATTTTAAATGGTTGATTGACTATTATCCAGAATTATACAAGAAGGTGAAGAAGGCAGCGGAAGAAGGTCGATTCATACCACTTGGTGGTTCTTGGGTGGAGAACGATACCAATTTACCCAGTGGTGAAGGTCTCGTTAGACAGTTCTTGCTCGGTCAGAGATACTTCCAAAACTTGTTTGGCACCAAATCTGACATCTTTTGGTTACCTGACTCATTTGGTTACTCCTCACAAATTCCTCAAATTTGTAGACTATGTGAAATCCCAAAGTTCTTGACTCAGAAGTTATCTTGGAATAATATCAATGTCTTCCCTCAAAATTCATTTAACTGGGTCGGTATCGACTGCTCCCAAGTTCTTGTTCACATGCCCCCAGACAATACGTACACTGCAGATGCAAATTACGGTGACGTCAAGAGAACAGTCCACAACCATCACAATCTCTACGATGATCAAAAGGGTATGTTGCTCTTTGGTAAAGGTGATGGCGGAGGTG
Source organism: Pichia sp. P7020A (assembly GCA_025531525.1). Classification (NCBI taxonomy): domain Eukaryota; kingdom Fungi; phylum Ascomycota; class Pichiomycetes; order Pichiales; family Pichiaceae; genus Pichia; species Pichia sp. P7020A. Next base: position 64,235 of record JAMYHI010000122.1, read on the forward strand.
GCCCAACTCCGGAGATGATTGAAAAGTTGAGAAGGTGTCGTGGCTTTGCCGATACTGCAGGTGGTGAATTCCCTCAGGTGGAGATGGGACCAACTGTCACCGATTTCTACAAAGAATTAACCAAGGATACAGATGATGGGGGAAAGTTGCCATCTTGGAGAGGTGAATTATATTTGGAATATCATAGAGGTACATACACAACACAGGCAAAAGTGAAAAACTATATGAGAACTGTAGAGCTAATGATGCATAATGTGGAACTCTTCTCAACATATGCATCCATTCTGGGGAAGAAGTTCATCTATCCGCTTGATGAAATTGAAAAATTGTGGCAAGATATTTGCTTGTGTCAGTTCCATGATGTTTTACCAGGCTCCTGCATCAATAAAGTTTACGGTGAGGACGTTTGGCCAATGCTTGCAAATGTCATCTCGAAGGAAAAGAAGCTTCTCAAAAATGCATTATTATCCTTTGGTATCTCCACTGAAAAGAACGAAGAGTACAAACACCTCATCAAATTGAGCTCTTTTCCTTGGAAAAAGAGATCCATTGAAGTGGTGGAAACACTTCCTAACTCTTTGTTGGCAATTTCCCAGAAATTACACTCTGGTAAATTCTTGCTCAAATTTACAGGTTCGACCGTTATGAAGCCTTTATTGTCCAAAATCAAGTACCCATCCTCAATTTCACAGAATGATGATGGTCACTATTGCCTGGAAAATTACAAAATCAGAGCCATTATCAATACTGACGGTATCATTCTCAGCTTGTACGATCTAGTCAGTGAGAGGGAGATCATTAAACCCGGCAAAATTATCAAAGGTGGAAATCAGTATGTGATGTTCTCCGATACTCCACTCAATTTCCCAGCTTGGGATACAGAACTCTATTCCTTGAACAAATTCAAGCTTGTCACCAAATCAACCAAGTGTGAAATCAAGTATAATGGTCCTCTAATTAGCGCACTCGAAATTACTCATGAATTATCCTCTGCCAGTAAGATGGTGACCGTCATTTCTTTAGAAGGCTTAAATGAACTCACGGAGAGATCTGCTCTCAAGTTCAAATGTTCTGTCAAATGGGATGAAATTTACAAATTTTTGAAGGTTCAATTCCCGGTCACTATTTCTAACGATTTTGCAAGCTATGAGACCCAATTCGGTATCACCAAAAGACCAACTCATTTCAATACTTCTTGGGATACTGCTAAATTCGAATGTTGCATGCATAAGTTCGTTGACTTTTCAGACTACAATTACGGTGTGTCGATCATCAATAATAACAAGTATGGTGGATCTGTTCATGGAAATATCATGACTTTGTCCTTACTTCGAGCACCAAAATACCCTGATGAAAAGGCCGATATTGGTACTCATGAATTTGAGTATGAAATCTTACCTCATGTAGGACCACTTGGTAAAGAAACTGTTCGTGCTGGTTGGGAGTTCAACGAGAGAATGCCATCAGCACTCTATGTTGCCGCCGATAAGCGTGATGCTCTATCAGACCTTGAATCGTTGGTCACCATCTGTGGTGATGATAGCATTATTTTGTCTAACATCAAGCGTGGTGAAGATGATTCTGATGTCTCTTATGAAAATGGTCTCATGCAAAACCTCCCAAAGAAGTTTGAAGGCTCACAGACAATTGTTCTAAGACTATATGAATCTCTTGGTGGCTATAGCAAGGCATCCATTCAGATCGGTGTGCCGGTGATGCAGGTCTTTAAAACTAATTTACTAGAAGAAGAAAAGGAGAAAGTTGAGGCTTCTTCTGACGGTAAGTTCCACTTTGAACTCAAAGCATTCGAAATTGCTACTTTTAAAGTCATTCTCAGAAAATAAGCCTAGTGTCGATATCCAGTGAATCTCTGAGAGCTGTTCTTGGTTGCTTTTATTGTGTTATTAGTATTTCTTTGCAGTAAATCAACATACAAAAATATAAAAAAGATAAATCGACCGGAGTGAGGGTTGAACTCACGATCTTGCGATTAACAGTCGCACGCCTTAACCAACTTGGCCATCCAGTCATTTGTGAAAACAAATTTTGTTTTCCCTTTACAACGTTATGTGGTCACGTGACAAATTGTAAAAAATTTAGTGAAATTTGCTTTATCTGAAAAACCATATAATTTTAATTTTGCTTAAGACACGATCTTGAACAAAGTGTTTTTTGGCGCAATACTTAGTGATCTAAGAGCTGAAGGCTTGTTACGGATTCCAATCACTCATCATAAAGGACGTACATTAATAGATTAGTCAGTTGCCAATGGCGCAAAACCTGCAGTGGCCACGTTACAAAGAAACAAAACTTTTTTTTGATAATTACTGGCTGGGTTGCAGTCAATAGAATCGAACTTGAGCCTAATAAGGAATTCTGAAATAGTTAAAAAAGTGGAATAAAATATACACAAAACAGAAACCTAAAGAGAAAGAAAAAGAAAGATAACTATAATTGTAAAGTACTCATGTTTCTCTTTTTCCCGAACTTAGTGCAGACCCAGGTTGAGGCGTACATGTTAACTCTGTCAATACTCTCAGTTGGAGTCCTAACACCAGCAGCTTCGCAAGAGAAGCCAATTTTCTTGAAGTTTTCGATATACCAAGGCTTTTCAGCAGCAGATCTAAGCATAACCCTACCACCTGGAGCGAGTGCTTGATATAATGCGGAGATTTCAGCATCTGCGTCAGCACCATCTTTAGAGAACCAGTCCATGTGATCCATGATGATTGCAATGGTAACGGAGTTCGAAGTGAGACGCGCAAAGACATCATTCAGGAAATCTGTGTGGATTCTAATACGATCGAGTGGATTGTCTTCTTTCTTGGTGAATAATTTGTAAGCTTGAGAGGTAAGGTAGTCAGGACAGTTGTTTTTTGCATAATGACCCTGTAAACAGAGGTAGTAGAAGTAGTTATCTGTAGAAATGAGGGATCTTTTCACCATAGGCTCAAATGTATCCTTAACATACTTCAAGACCGAAGGACCCATAAGCGCAGCTTGATTGGCAGGCACACCCAAAGCCTTCCAGAGGAACAGAGGGTTTCCGACGAGTAATTTAGAGACAATTGGATTAAGTAATGTTGGCTTGATTTTGGATTCCCAGATCTTCAATTGTTGTTCCATCGTCTTTGCATTACACAATTCATCAATGTCGTCCTTGATACCGGTGAGAGAGAACAAATAACTTGCCATTCTGATTGCCCATTTAGAAAATCCAGTGTCATATAATCCCTTACCAGTGATACTGAATGTTTTTGGACCATTGGCGTACCAATATTGGAAAGCATGTGATGACATGTGAGGAGACATTTTGCTAACCAACAGTTCAAGGAAGTTGTCAATCTTACCAAGACCAAACAGTTGCCAAACCTCTTCTTTTGTCAAAGACTTGAATGCTGCAAGTTTTAATTCCATCAGGTGACCTTGGGATGGATTTAAGTCGACACAGTGAATTCTTCTGGGAGGATTCGGAAGGGAAGCGTAGGATAAAACGTTATCACCAGCAGAGGTGATGGCAAGGACGACATCATCTGAACTGAACTTAAGAATGTTGTGGTCCTCTCTTGGATCTTCCCAAGTGAAGGCATAGATGTACTGGTTGTTGAATTGATTGTATTCTGGTCTCTGCTCATCATAGTAAACTCTGTAGATATCTTCTTGATAATAAATTGATGGGTAGGGTAAGTTTCTAATTTGGTTCGAAAGTGCTGCTTCGTGACCTTTACTAGTTTTCAGCTCCTCTTTGGCATCCAGTGCTTCTTGAGGAGCAAGATAAGGGGATTCAGTGGCTAGAGCATTGACTCTGTGTAAGAGTGCTGGAGATCTGTCTTTATCACATCCTAGCCAAATATAGTATGGGATCTTACCGAGAGTTCTGTTGTTCAAGTTCAAAGACTTTAGGGTACCAAACTTATATTCCAAATAATCTCTTCTTGCGGGGTCTAGGAAGACTCTGTCAGCTTCAAACCAAGTTCTCCAGAAGGTTCTAAAAATCCAAGGAATGTGTCTGCTTGTCAGACCACCAACAGTGTTAACTCTACCAACGGTTGTTGCCTCAGATTGGACACCAAAATCAACACAACAAATGACACCATTTTTGTTTAACAACTGTTGCAAGTGGTCAATGGTAGAATGGAAAGTAGGAATCATCGATAAGGAGTAAGACATGGTGATTATGTCGATGGAATCGTGTGGCACTTGGAAAGTACATGCATCTTCCAACAAGCAGTGAACATTTTTCAATCCAAGCTTCTCAAACCTATCTTTTGCAACAGCCAAGAGGGATGGAGATAAGTCAACGATGTAAATAGCTTTGAAATGTTTAGATAAGTTGAGAATGGAGTGCATGTATTCAACGTTCCAACCAGTTCCACCACCGACATCGACCCAAACAAGATCCTTCTTTTTATGAGAATGTGAGACGGCAAGCTGCAATGATTCTTCTCTACCTTTCAATAGAAATGGTCTGGTAGCATCATAGATCTTTGCTTGTGCTTCATAGAAGGCTTCTAAAGCCGATTGCTGACCTTCAGCAGCGTTTGATTTCTTCTTTGCCTTTCCAGTGAAAGGAGCCACAAAACAATGGTAGGAGAATAAAAGAATATTCTTTGCTGAGCTATTTGTCAAAGTTACTATAGCTAGAGTGACAAGCAAACCACCAACAATCGACAATGAGTAAATAGGGAGAAAAGTAGTTTCAGAAGCCATTTTCAGTGTTGCAAATGTTGAATTTTCTGCGTCCATGGCAAGTCAAGTTAAGTTGAGACTGTTTACTGAAAGCACCACACCCAAAGAACGCCATTCTCCTAGTATACAGTGAGCACCCGAGAAACATCTGTCAGCTGGAAGCACTCGACATCTTATAGGCTGTGCCTACACTTGATCTCGATCCGATGCATGTGAAATTGAACACCAGGGCATCCCCGTTAAGCATGTGAATTCAGACTGCCCTTTAGGCCGTTAGGCCACTAGTGCAAGTGCATGTGCCAAAATCAAGCTGAGCAAGCACGATAAGCTATTGAGCCACCCAGACGTGAGTTAGTTTATAGTTTATAGAGAGCACGCACATGCTCGCTAATGGCTAATAGGACTCATCCACGTGCGATGATCGATGATCCCCGTATTTAAGCGTTGAGCCTCCGACGCGAAAAAAACACGAAATTGCCCACAGCATGAAAACTAGAACTTCTTCCCGATTGGGAAGGCGCAAGTTACCGTTTTGGGAAGGTAGTTTGGCAAGACGTTCTGGATGCGGTAACATAAATGGCCGTATCGGGGGCATTATGTGTACAATGCTGAACTCTCATTGATGGCAAGAATGGCATGGCAGAAAAAATACTATCCCCAGCTGCGGACTGGGATCAGAGAGTATAAAAGGAGACATCTAATCCTCAACAGCAGTTTCAAAGTTATCCATGCTTTCGTACCTCTCTTCTTCCTTCTCCTCTAGTAGCAACTACCGCTTCAGTTAGTGCCATCCCTTCTTTATTCAAAAAGGAATTCTTTGCTCACATTCAAAACACTTCTAAATACTCTTTGATGTCTTTCGCTAACACTGTCTGCAACGTATGCCCTTCAGATGCACTTTTTGAGACTGATTTTGGTCTCACTGAGGTCAATGGCACATTTTCTCCATCCTCCCTTACTTCCTCTTTTGACGCCACTCTCAATGCTGAGATTGATGAAGCCTTTAAGTTGATGGCGATCAAACAAGATTTAAATCCACTCCATGTAGTACCTTTAACGATTAGTGATTTGGACTTGTTTAACCCACTTCTTCCCGATGATGAAGCAGACGAAGATTTTCTGAATCTTGACTTTGATTCCCTTTTGACGGAATCGGAGCATTCCTTTGGAAATCAACAGCTCAGCATATCTCCGGAAGACCCTTTCGCTCCTGCCTCTGCTTCCACTCCCGCTTTTGACTTTGATGCCGAACTTGAAAAGCTTTTTGAAGAATCAAATAAGAATGAAATATCGCCATTTCATGCTAATGTTCACGCACAAAGCCAAATCCAAAGAAAGTTAGGTAAGACCACCCAATCTAAACATAGCCATAAGGATGCACTCTTTGGTACACTAGTATTTCAAAAGAAACAGAGCTCGTCTGCAAAGTCAATTGCCAAAGGCTTTATGATAACCAAATTCCCAATTATAAAACCTTTCTCTCCCAAGAAGCCAAAGCAAAAAAGAGCAAAGCCCCAGTTTAGTCCTGAGTACTATAACAGAGCTGCAAAATACTGGAATACTATTACGGAGAGCAAAACTTATCATGAAACACTCATGAAGTTTGCTCAAATCAGGGAGCAGACCAAACTGGTTGAGATCCCAGTAGAGCAATACAAAAAGAAAGTGGTTGCCGCATTACTGCCTAACTACGTCGAAGTCAGCGCATTTCAGTCTTTGCAAGGTGTTGATGGGTGGTATTACAAAGCCAACACTGTTCGTGACTCAACGATGCTTGCTCTGAGATGGTGTGGACAAAAACAAAACTTTTACAACTCCTTTGTCTATAGACATAGAGTTTCAAGTAACGGGAAAGATGTCGAGAAACAATTCTTATGTCCTTACTGTCCATTCTCAAAGGATATGGCATTAGATACCATTTTCCACACTGCATCAACAGCTGCCTACCAACATCACGTCTGCAAGGACCACGGTGTTTACACCACAGGTTACGAGATGCCTTTGCCAGTGATTGGTAAAATCAATGATGAGCCTGTCGCTTACTGTACCGAATGTGAACAGGCCCACAAAATCGTCCTTGATACTGAGAAAGATGACCTGCAGAACTGTTTGATTGCTCATTTCAGACATTGCTTTGTGGAACACAACTTGAAAAGACAGTGCAGAAGCAATGACATAAAGTATAGGGATGAAATCAATCAAAGAGCAGGAAGAGAGGGGTACCTTCACGAAGATGCAGAAGAGGTAAAACCCTTCCTCCTTTAAAAGCTTTCTTTTTAATTTTTTTTGTGTGTACAAGTAACTGAACAATAACTGAAACTCATGTGCGCGTACCTAATTAACATAAACTTGTTCAGCGGAAGTGAACAACGTGCTTACTATTTTACTTAGCAGGTGTATTTACATACTGCCCAAATAAAAAAAATCAAAAGATGATCAGCCATCAGAACAAACATTATACTCCTTTTGTCGTAAATTAGAAGAGTAGCTAAGCATATACGTAAAGGGTAGCAGCTCGCCAAAAGATAGGTGACGGAATCTCCTAGATTTGCAGAATTTCGATTTTCTCATTTCGTTGAATTTTTTAACTTGATGGTACTGCTTTTACAAGAATTTGATGAATCCGAGATCCGGGGTACAAGTGTTTTCGTCAGTGCCTTCGTTGAACAAGTCACAAAGAGGGAGATTATAAGCTCAAGAAGCATGTTTCTCAAAACTGCGAGACGTGGTATTGGTATCGGTCTGTGTTGCGGTGGAAAAAAACCCATCCAATTAGGCTCTCCAGCATTTTTTCTTAGACCTTTATCACAAATTCATTCTCTACACACACCTGATATTTCAGCAGGTTATAAAAAGCCCTCTCCGATACGAAACAAGTCTCTCATTATTGCACATGTAACCAAACGTCTCTTTCACACATCAAGGCCCAGAAATGCGGAGTTCTGGAAAGTGGGAACCAACATCAAGATTTTTAGAAATATGTTGAAGGAAAACGGTAGTAGTCAATGGAAGTACAGAGTTGTCTTGTTTCTTGTCGCATTCACCATCTTGAACTTTCTTTTCAATGTTATGCTTACCGTACTCACGAACCTCTACTTAGAAACTCTCCAGCCGTCATGTTGGCAATTCGGATTTTCGGTAAATACTGAGTTCAAGACGGGTCTAGTAAATGAGTATATCAAGCTGGAAGAGGGCACCGCTAACATTAATTATTTTGAGTGTATCAAATCATTGGCAAAGGATAATGGTATAATATATGACAAGAATGATACCTTCGATGATATCAAAAAGATTCTTCTCACTATTGATGAGCTTGAAGGATGGTTCAAAGGCAAAAAGAATTTAAATTACGTTTCCGTTTATTGCGATCTCCTTTTCAGATACGCCCTAACATGCGAGGAATCCAACTACCTGGAAGTGAACACCGTGATAAATCGTGCTTTTGATATCGTCCAACATTTTGAAGAGGAATCTGGGTCAGAAATATCTACTTACAGTTTGAAGAACAAGGCTTTGAGAATCCAAGCGGATTTGTTGAAAGCAAACGATGCACCGCTAAGTGTTGTGGAAGCAAAATATTATGACTCTATTCGTCTCGTTGTTGAGAAGGAATACAAGAGACAACACCTAGAGAACAGCGATATAGCAATTGTTCCAGCTGACGAGTATTCCTCCAACAACCTGACAAACTCTCTCCTTGATTTGTGTTCATTTTACACAGAAACCAGAAATCCGAAATATATGAAGAAGGCACTATCGATTCTTTTGTCTGAGCTCCGAGCTCTTGAGCATGAATTTCAAGTACTTGACTCTCAATTTAATTCTAATAATATTTACAGAAAGGAAACCAAGAATCTATCCAATTTGAGTGAGAGGAGACTCATGGAATTGAGATTCGAGAAAATCCCTCTCGTCAATCTTCAAATCAGTGAAATACTCTGGTTTGAGCAACAATATGAGAAGTCAATTGAGTTTGCCAAAGAATCTGCCCAAGTTGCCAGCTTATATGCAAAGATGAACTTCAACTCGGCTAAGATTGCCAAACTCGGGTTTGTCAATCTCTATACCATGTTTCAAAAGCTTGGCGACAAAGAGGGTGCCGATCTCTGCCTCAAGAGATCCGAGGAAATCTCCATTCCTTTAGACGCTTTTGCTAGAAGTGCAGGAACCGTCCGTGACGTTGTGCTTGACTACTGGTTTGGTGCATGGGGTAAGTTCCTCTTCCCGGGCTGAAGAGGCGGCCCCGAAAACGTCGATGCAAGAACATCCTAAGCGCTAAGCCGCCACCCCCAAAGCCCACGTCTCTTCATCAACCAACTTTGTAGCGACGCCATTTTTCAGCTCTTCCCTCCTTCTGTACATAACCAAAATCACCAACCGCTCTATCGTAACGGCGCTCTTGTACACTATTGTCACACTGACAGTAGGGTGGTCTCCACATTGCATCGCTGGTCATTCACCTTGAAATAAGGCGTTGCCATCATCTAGTGGATATCTCTGCCACCAAGAAAACGTGAAATGCCGTCCGCAGTAACGATACCGAACGCAGCAGTCGAACCGACTTTCGAGAATCTCCTCATAATATCATTGCAGCGTCAATTTCCCGCCACTACATTCTCACAACTTTACAAGGACTTCAAGTCCAAATTTGAAAGCACGTCAAGTGAAAAGCTAGACTCCACTGCTCTCTTTCAACATATTGAAGAATGTCACCTTCAGAGAGAGTACATATACGAGGTTCTAGTACAGTCTGATCTCCATAACACCTGCGAAGAAATCATCAAGCTCTTTTCCTCGACAATTACATTTATATCCGTCGAAGATCAGAAACAAGTTCTACTATTTATAAATCAATTCCAGTCAAAATTCCCATGGAAACTCTATGCATCGAACAGCCAGGTTCTCAATTCTCTGATTATATATGGCAAGTATATCATGTCAAACTTTGTCTCTTCCAATGGTGTACTAGTCAAACTCGTTAGTTTATACTCCAAAATATTGGCTCATATTATCAATCATTTACAATCAACCAAATTCGAGGAGGAGTTCATTCATTTTGTGACAGATTTGGCACAATGGGCAGCAGTCAATAACATGCAAGATCTGCACATCTTGCTTCATAAACATCTATCAAGTTACAATTTGGCAAGTATAAAGTCAGGATTAGTCACATCACGGGATACCGGTATGCCTAAGCTTGCGAGGGGAAATGAAAGGGATAATTCTAAGTTCTTCAGAATGAAGAAGCTCATATGGCTTGCCCAAAAATTCACCATTGAGTTTGTGCAGCTAAACGACCAGTTCGTCCTTGATTTCAAATCGATTGTAAACTTATCTGGCGTTTCTACAGTTGAGAGTATGAGTACCATCATAACTGAACTTTTCACCGGAGTGATGGACTGTTACAAGTTATCAAGCAACAAAGTAAAACCAATTTGGAGGGAGTATCTCATCAACAAAATACCTCTTTTCTTCAAGTTTATTCTCAAGGCAAATCAGTCGAAGGTTGAAAAACCTTTTCGTGCAATATTGACGGATGATTACCGAAATCTTTTCAAAGATGAAACTCTATTATCTTCATTAGAGAAGAGCCTTGCAGAGCTCGAGTTGATTCAACCAAGTGCCTTGAATTTACAGAAACCGTCATCCGCAAATCCTTCGAAACAGATGACTCTAGACGAACTTAATCATAACTACACCCAGAAAATATTGGAGTGTAACCCGGAATTCACCTCCATTGAAGAAATTGGGATGAGCACATTTCTTGCCGATATTGAGAAGTCCGTATTACTAAAGAACAAATTCGCCGAACTCTTCATCGAGACAGTCAATTCATTCATCATGACAGGAGATACTTTGAGACTTCGTCGACTCCTTATAACTGCTTGTATGAGTTGCGACATTTTGGACCATGTGCTCCTATATGGCTCTCCTTACCAAGTCCTTGCACCACTTTTGAAATTTTTAGAGAACCAGGTACTGCAGAAACCTGAATCCACTAATATGCAGTCAGCTCAACATTATCTTAATTCTTCTCATCAACCTGATTTGATGATGGATTTGGATCTCGGCAGTGATGATTCATCGAATGCACAAGATTTCCTCAGCGACTTGTCTACCTTTGTAATATTCTCTCGATTCATCATTTCGAGATACAACCTGTTGCTACAAGGAGCTGAGTTTGACACAACACCAAATTCTTTAGCACTTCTAAAATGCCACAATGTCGTCATTGACCACAAGCCGTCTTCCAAAACTCCAGTCAGAGAAATTACTACCGATGATTCCACCATGAATCAATGGATCAAGTCGATGTTTGATGCATCCAATGTGGATGGTATATCTGACACCTTAATCAAGGAGAGTGCACCAATGGAATATGCACAGTTGATTCCGAATATAATCCACGAAGCCATCATTTGTCGCAGCATTGGATGGATAGACGATGACTCTCTGATGAGTGGTCTCGAATACTTACATCAGAAGTTTTTAATCTGCTGGATCCCTTTCGTCATTGAGGAAATCAATCAAATGAGAACTAACAATAACGATGAAAATGTCGTATCTGTTATTGACAAAGTGCAAAAGCAACTGCTAACTGTGAGCCCCAATGAGAGTATGGAGGTTCAAGTAGTTATAAAAATCGTCAGAGAGCTAATAGGTGATACGATGAATCAGGGGATGAATACTGAAACGAACTCTAAGGAGAGTGCAGTTGAGCCTGAATTTCATCAGATTCTATACAATTTTGTGCTATGTATCTCGAAGAACGATGTTCTCCCGGCAGCGGACAGCGTTGGCTTTGATCTTTCTCAAATGTGGACACTGCTCTACTCAGATAGTCTAATGATAGAAAGGCTATATCACGAGCTTACACTCTTGCTAGCAGACCAAAGTCTAAACTCAGAGATTAGTTTCGAGCTCATCACCTTACTACTAGTTATCTATTCCAAATGGATGGTTGGTGAGGGCATCTCTGCAACTTGGCCAAAGGCATTATCCATAATCAACAGCACGCAGTCTCTTGAAGAGCTTTCAAAGATGAAGCTGATATTCAACAAAGAACCACAGGATATTAAAGTTGTGGACTTTTCGGTTAAAAGCAAGGATCCCGATGGTAATGCTGACAAAGCAGACACCAACACAGAGTCGGATTTCTTCGGCTTGATCCAGGAACCGAAATCGGAAGGAAATGAAATGGATGTTGATAAAGTGGCAAAACGGAAGAAGAGTGAGCCATCGTGCAGTCTCACAGACGGTATTGACTTAGATGTTTATGGTGATGATCTTGCAGTCTTAGCATACGAGCGCAAAGGTGATCCCGTATTAGAGAAGCTACTGCGGAGTATACTTGATCACATATAATGTAAGATGTACGATGAATAGCCTTTGCAATCATTGATAATGGATATAGAGTACAAAGTTATACCACTTTGCTGTCTGTGTATAATTCATAGTTCATAGTGGTAACTGGTAATAGTCCCAGCTCTGATAAGGGTTACGCGAGTGCAGCGAATCTCAACACTCATCGTATTTTGTATCGAGCTTTTGACGATACACGATACCACCAGGGATCCTTCCTTCTCCGCAGTTGCAAAGTAGTTCCAGCGGTTCCAAGAACACCCTAAAGCGGTATTACAACTGAATGTCAACGATACCGGTATTGGCCTTTCCAGAAGATGCAAGCTTTCCTCAATTGCGCAGAAGGAGACACCCAGTTATACAGTACATAAAAGTGCTATCTCGGTCGACGTTTCTAGCCACGGCACTGCTACTAGTCATTTTCAGGTTTCTGCTTAAACCAGCATTGGATACCACTGTTCAGAGAAGGTTTGCATTGCAGAACTTTGTGTACCAAAGGTTGAAGGCTTTACACTACAATTTAAAAATGATAGTGAAAAGTCCACCTTTGGTCAATGTGACTTATAATGGCAAGAATATGATAGATAGAACTGTTTCTACCAGCGATATATTAATCGAAGAGGCAAGGGAGAATGAATTTGCTTTATTTAAGAGGGAGAGCAAAGTGAAATCGAGTATTGCGACGACTACAGGTGATAATCACAAAGAAGTGAGATTCTCTGATGATACCAAGGGCGGGGCAAGCCATTCGACGCCATTCTCCGAGATCAACGACAAGGCAAACATTACTTCCAATAAGCTCAATGAAAGTATGAAAAACCTGAAAAACAAGTTACAAGAAATCAAAGTTGCAGAATACAAACAGCTATCGACTTCAGGATTCATCTCAGGCGATCCTGAAATGAACTCCTTATTCTTTCACGTCAAACAATTGAAGACTTATTTAGAAGTGGCTACCGCTGAACCGCCTCGTGAAATGCTTTTCAAAAAGCCATTGTCACACATACAGGTTGGGAGAAATAAGTCCATGTCATACAAGTTCAATTATCTGGATATATTGAACGACAACTTGGACGAAATAAAACAAGCACTTGATCGTTAGTTCCCATCAATTTTATATATACACGCTTTTCTATTTAATCCTTGGTGCTTTCAATGATTGAGTTCACATAATCCGATATGTTTTCGTTTTTCTGTTTCTCTCTATGGATTCTGCTCTCATTCAAACTATCGAACTCGTCCTTCACATTCTCTATTCCGTTTTTCAAATATTGCTGGTACAATTCCTCTTTGAAAAAGCCAGGAATTTCCATTCTAAGCTTACGCTCTTTCTCATCAATAAACTCTAGGAACTTATTCTCCATCATCTTTTGGGAAACTTGCTCAATAACTCTTTTTTCCCACCTTTTCTCTAACTTTTCATACTCTCTAGCCGTGGGCGTCCATCTGGATTTTAAAATCTTGGCGATTGCCACAGGCGAAACTTTGAAGAACTCTGCAAGCCTTTCTGTCTTAAGTTCATCGGGGAACTGATCGTGAAGTAGACGTATCGCTTTTGCAGTGCTTGGACTCAATCTCTTCACTTTGGAAAGATCAAGTTTAGATGCTTTCTCTCGAAGGGCATACTTGTGTCTCATGTATACGGGGAGATGCTCGTTCTTCCTCCATCCTTTCGGCGGAAGCTTACCATCCTTAACAAGTCTCTGACCATCCTTGATATCATCCCTCGCCGGCAGTTGTTCCTCCATTACATTTGATGATGAGTTAAGTTGCGATGTTCGTCTATTTTCTTGGGAACTCAAATCTGGCAGTTTCCATTCCGAGGCTCTCTTTCTCTCAGATTTGAGTAACTGTTTGGTGAAATGAAAAGCCCGTATCTGACTCCTGTACATATTGGTTCGTGTTTGATCCTAGGTGATGTGAACGGTATTATTTCTCACCGACAAAGGAGACTCGTCACCGTTGTGAGTTTCTTGTTTCCTGTCTCATGAAAAATTCGGAGTGAGCTGAGAATCTTTTGTTTGCGATTAAAACATTGAGTCCAAAATCAGAGATAGAACCAGAAGATTGCACGGCGGTGGCAAACACGAGCCATTGGTCAGCAAGGAAATACACCAAACACCGCATCAGAGCAGTAAGCAGAAGGAAATATGAATATTGTGAAAAGGTTCTTCATGAACCAGAAGAACTATTCGACCGATGAGTCAAATATGATCCCATCCGGTCAACTTTATCTTGTGCGTTCTCCCTCTTCTCCAAAGTCTGAAAACGAATGTTTGTACAA
>JAMYHI010000123.1:0-50113 GCA_025531525.1 Pichia sp. P7020A
GCCTTGATGAGCTCAGTTAATGTGTCACTATTTCTTTCAGCTAATAGGTTTGATTTTGAGGTTTTCTTTACTGAGAAAGAATTATGACTTTCAAACTCACTCATTTTTAACGAAAGGATATTATCGGTACTAAATTGCTTCTCGTTGGATTCATCAGGCGCATTTGTCATTGTAGGGAGCTGCACATTCTCGACAAGAGTAAGCATTCGCTTTGTAATCTTCAGTGAGTCGTATGCATTGCTCACATTCTCCGCCTGATCAGCTAAGTGATCAGCAAAACTTGTAATGTTTTGAGTAGTCTTCGGGAGCGGTGTAGAATCTCCTGCTTCTACACAGTCAAGCAAGAGCTTGTCGAATTTGTTAACAAACATCTTGACGTCAAGGGGGTAATATTCCCTCGAATGCCAACCCATAGTTTTCTGGTCCTCAGTCTCCTTCTCATCTAGCTTGAAGCCATCATAGAAAGTTCTGAATGCTCCAATGGCAATAGTTCCATCTCGTATGCTTTTGTGTGGATCTATGACAATTGCAACATAGGGATCCTCAAAACTTTGATGTAACTTTTGTGTTTGAACATCGATTCCACTTAGCCAACATCCAAATCCGGGATGCGAGTGATACCACCCAATAATATGCTCTTTCTTAACTCCACTTTCTTGAACTTTGGTCAAATATTGGAGCATGAACTCATAAGAATCGTTTTGTGGATTCACACGTGATTCTGTTCCCTGCACTGGGAGTGGATAACAGTCTAGAATGTACAAATCACTGCCACGGTGATAGCCCAAAAGCATTCCCATAATCTCAATTGATCCACCAGAGATTGCGTGAGTAGTCATCTTGTTCATAGCGAGCATCGAGACGTGTACTGTTTGGAAATAATACGGATTTTGTTTCCATGGTTTCTTGGACCCAACTCGGTTATTTTCATCCTGTTCATCTAGGTAAGTATATACCCCATTGTCCACTTCAGAAACAATTATCTTTTTGTTGACGGTTGGTGGCTTCGTACTCAACTCTTGACTGTTCACCTCTTCAGCATTACGTCGCTCGGCTTGTAAACCAGAGGCAATTGTATTTTGAAGGTGGTCCAAGAACAATAGAGTACTTTTCGATGACTCTAGAGAGCCACCTATCGGACACTCAGTATGCGGCAAGCTCATTGTAATGTATGCTGCATGGAAATCTGTGTAGAAGTTGCACTGATGAGCAACTACCCGTGGGCAACAAAGTAATGGCAACAGAAAGTCGAATTCATGACTTCGGAAGATCCGTACGTAAGCAACTCTGGATTTCGTATGTCGTATGTGACATGTGAGAGATTCTGGCGAGTATTGTGCAATGCCGTTTTTCGGCCTTAAAACGATTGAAAAATTTCTACTAGATATTTAGCCGGTACGTATAGGATGAATATCTACATAAATTTAAGAATATGGTGAAAGAACCAGTAGGTATACCAATATATGGACGGAAATCTCCATTAATATTTGAGGTTTGGACTCTTGCTATTTTACAGTTTTGGATGATTGTTACCACCTACATTAGGTCAAATGAGTATAAGAAGTTCGTTGTGGGATGTACTTAGTATGATATATGGGTATTTAGTATTCACACAAACCTCATTGGGTAAGGTGGGGTATAGCAGCTTTTCACAGCAGAATCTTTTCGGCTTTCATTCTCTCTTTGAGCTTGTTCAGCAATGCTGTATTTCCCATGATCATATCAACTTCAGCCTCCATCACTGCAGAATTGCTTGCATTACTAGCACCACTGCTAGCAGAATTAATACGTTGCACAGCGTTGAACGTTGGTCCCGTATTATGGCGGGCAAATCCATTGTTTAGCAATTGTGAGGTTGACTGCGTATGTGAAGGGGATTGTGGTTGGAGCTGCGATTGAGGTTCCAACTGAGTGATTGGGGTCTCTTCAAATTCCATGTTTGGATCAAAGATATCCCAATCAATGCTTGGTTTTTTGATGTGTTTAAGTGAATTCTTTCTGGATAATGTGATTGCAGGTGTCACAGTTCCACTGGGGGAAACCAAATTCGTCGCTGATGTCCCTGGTGATAGAACAGGAAGTGTCATATTTGTCGCCTGCACTGCTTGTGCACGTAAATCAGATGAACTCCCCTTTAGATTTTTACGAATATTCGGGAGACCGCTCAGACTCGTCAGACTTGTACCACTTGGTAAACTCCCCAGACTCAACATACTAGATACACTAGTAGAGGTCGGGACCTTTGGTAGGCCAGAGTAAGCGTTTGATACACTGCTACCATTTGACACAGCGGTGGGTTGCAAAGGGTTAAAACCAAGGGCTTTCAAGTCCGCATAGCTGTTCCTGCAGAACTCATAAGCCTGAGAGTCGGATCTTTCACATAGGTATTTGGAAAACTTGTCAGCAGATGGGGTCGGTCTTTTTCTAACAAGATCACTATTCGTCTCGCTCTCTGATTCATATTCGCTTTCGTCAGTTGTATCGGTACCACTAACGCTGTGTTCAGTGCTCATGGCGTCATCTGAATCGTAACTAAGCTTGTGTCTCAGTAAAAGTTTCCTCAATTTCTCAACATCATTCATAACGAGTGAGCCACGCTTTCTCTTTCTCTTCATGATATCTCCCACATCGACCTCAATGAACATATCTGTGACATCATCATATTGCCAGACATTCAAATCCAATCCATAAGGTTTAGGCTCAATACAGTAGACGTAATTATGCTGAACATCTAATTCCGTCAACATTTCCTTGTTCAAATTCATAAAGTAGCATAGTAAAACTCTTATAATAACTCTATGAGATATGATCAAGACGTGATCTTTCAATCTTTCGAGTTCAGTGATTATCGGTCTCAACCTGCTGATAACATCAAGATATGATTCTCCTCCAAGACCAGGATACCTGTACGACAATTTGTTCTCCAATGACTCAAAATAATCATCTGAGTGGAGATACCTGAAATCTTCTTCCGTGACGGAGTCGTATGCTCCACATCCCAAATCGTTCAAAATCTTAAAACTTTTAAAGTAAAACTCATCACGTGGAAAGTAGTGTGCTGTTTCAATAGTTCTTTTCAAGGTTGAAGTCCAGACATTGAAATTCGCAAGCTTACCATTGATAGTTGTATTTGTTCGACTCTGTTGAGCGGCATTCAATGCAGCTTCTTCTTCAGCGATAGTTCTAAAACTGGAAGTATCATTGATAAACTCCTTATTGTACTGTTTGAGCTGGAATTCTTGTCTTTTCTTCGATATGAATTTTGGCAATGCTTTGGCAAACTGTATACCATTCTTAGTCAAATCCGAATCACCACCGAGTTGATTCTGTACGTTGTAAACAGATTCACCATTGGCTGTAAGCCAAATCTGTCTGTCAGCCAAATTAAAATTCAAGAGAAAGAAGACGCACTGGGAACTCAAATAGCCACTGATATTGTACGCAATGACCTTTTTGCCAGCATTGATGATTTTAACATATTGGATATCATATTTCTCATTCTCAACTTCTTCAGCTTCATCGATGGTCTGATAAACTTTTTCATAGTTTTTCAATCTGTTGCGAAAATCTTGTAAAGCTTTTTGTGGGTTCATCTTCTTGTAATCTGGTCCACTAAGTTTCAATCTAATATTCTTCTCAATGAGTGCAAAGTCGGTACAGATCGACTCCAAGAATAAGATTTTCACCAGTCCCTTTGTTCTTTTATTGATGGTCTCAACGATCCATTTTCTACGTGCTTTGGTTGTGTTAGTTGCATCAAACATACCGACATTTCCATCATGAGATAGAAGGAAGTCCAACAGTTGATTTAGTGTCTCTTTGGCCCATTGCTCTCTCATTTCCACGTTCTGTTTATTCGTATGGTCAAAGAGGTTGGCGTCATGCCCATGTAAAGGATCGTCTTGGGCATCATCCATTGTTTTCTTCTCAGACGGAGTTGGAGATTGCATCGGAGTACTATGATCAACTGTAGGTCCCTGAACTGGGTAATTACTAGGTACGTAAACGTTCATTTGTCTTCTGGTATTACCAACGTTGAAAATCTTTGTATTATATTGCATCCAATTGAGATATCGTTGCAATTTTTTAGTGATATATGATTTACCTCTCGCAGGTAACCCCACACAGACTATAACGAGCTTCAGTGCATCATCTGTGGGTGATTGAGAGTTATAGAGAATGGAAGCTGTTGAGTCGGAGATGGAAATTTTCTGGTCATTGTTATCAAAGTCGCCCTGTTTCATTGTGGAAGGACGTGTCATATCATCAGTCTCCGTTTCTGTTTCTATATCCATCTCCACTGTTATTTCCCGCTTCTTATGTGAAGGGTTAGATTGTGGCATGGTGTCGTTGATCCCTCTATTTTTCATGTTCTGTCGTGGCAGGCAATGGCGTGTTGAAGGTTTTGATTTCTCTTTGTTAGATGGTTGTGTCTTCCCCCTTTTCGAAGTGGGCACCGGTGTGTTTCCTGCTGATTCTGAGAGTTGAGAGGAATGCATTGATGTGTTTGCAAGATCCATTGCGCCCTTAAAGTTGCAGTTCGGAGTGGAAAGAATGTGAATGTTTGGAAGGGACAAGCGGTACGGGTAGGGGCGTGCAATGATCATTTCACTGCACTTCACGCCTCACTGTGAAAAGCCAAAAGCCAAAAGGAAAGGCCGGTTACTCATCCGGAGAAACGGGGGCTCAACTGTTATCAGTGAGGCCCGGCTGCACGGCAAGACCATGACTACACTCATGTCCACGCTACCAGCACCGTATACCACAGCCGCTGTCACTGCAGTATTATGGTTAATGTAGTGTGGTATGCCGTGGGCCAGTGCGATAGAAAAGAGGAAGGGTGCAAAGTGCAAAGCGCAAAGCAGAACTGGGAGCGGAAGCGGGAGCGAGAGCGGTAAAGTGAGCCTTTGGATTACCGATGGCTATTCGCTATATCCTCGAACAACAGCAAGCTGGCTATGATTCTTATCTTGCGTGTGTTCAGTGCCATACTCTATGCTCTGTGCCATACTCCATACTCCACACTGGTGTATTATACTCCGGCGCCGGAGTCCCCATGGATAATCGGTTCCGCCCTTTCTGGCTATCTGACTTCTCTGAAGCGCGGGATTCTTTTTTTTTCAAATTTCAAGCTTCAAGCCAAGTCACGAATTACTTTGTTCAGTGGACCCACAACTTACTCAACTGTGGATGATTCATCTCATTTGTACAGATAGTACCTTTTGCTGTGCCATATCCTTGCTAACCAGCCAGCAGGACTACACACAACCATGCTCAAGCTTTCATTTCAAACACGCAAGTTGCAATCTGTTGTCCGTTTGGGGCAAATCTCCAAACGTTTCGTCTCCTTAACTGCTGAAAAATACCCAGTCCAACGTGGTAACTACTCAAAATTGACAGATGCCGATCTCGATACTTTCAAGACCATCTTATCACCAAAGCAAATGCTCACGGATGCCGAAGATCTCGTTGCATTCAACCAGGATTGGATGAAAAAATATACAGGACAATCCCAACTTGTTCTTAAACCGAAAACCACTGAACAAATCTCACAAATTCTGAAATATTGTAATGATAGGAGACTCGCAGTGGTCCCACAAGGTGGTAACACTGGTCTCGTGGGTGGTTCTGTACCAGTATTTGATGAAATCGTCATCTCCACGGCAAGTATGAACCAAATTCGTTCTTTTGATGAAAGCTCAGGTATCTTGAAAGTGGATGCCGGTGTCATTTTGGAAACCGCTGATAATTATCTCGCTGAACGTGGTTACATTTTCCCATTAGATCTCGGTGCTAAGGGTTCTTGTTTTATTGGTGGTAATGTTGCTACTAATGCTGGTGGATTACGTCTTTTGAGATATGGATCCTTACATGGTTCCGTATTAGGTTTGGAAGTAGTCCTTGCTGATGGTACCATTTACAATTCTATGCACTCTTTGAGAAAGGATAATACCGGTTATGATTTGAAACAATTGTTTATTGGTAGTGAGGGTAGTTTGGGTATCATTACCGGTGTCTCTGTGTTATGCCCAGCTAGACCTAAAGCGGTGAACATTGCATTCTTAGGATTGGAGAATTATGAACAAGTGACTAAATGTTTCCAAGCTGCAAAATCCGATTTGGGTGAAATTTTGAGTGCTTTCGAATTCATGGATCATGACTCTCAACTTCTTGCGGCACAATCTTTGAAGACTACACATCCATTATGTCAAGAGGATGTCACTGGTCTCGAATCAGTTCCGGAATATCCATTTTATGTTTTGATCGAAACTAGCGGTTCTAACAAGGAACACGATGACGTTAAGCTCGAAGAATTCTTGAATAAAGTCATGGAAGATGAAACCGTTGTTGATGGTACAGTTTCTCAAGATGAAGCACAATTGAAGACATTGTGGACTTGGAGAGAAGGTATTGCAGAAGCTTCACAACAATTTGGAGGTGTTTACAAGTACGATGTCTCTTTACCACTTTCTTCAATGTATCAACTCGTTGAAGAAGTGCAAACTAGACTTTCTGATTTGGGATTATCGAGTACCGAAGATGAATCCAAACCTGTCTATGAGGCTGTCGGGTACGGTCATATTGGTGATGGTAATTTACATTTGAATGTTGCAGTTAGAGAATATTCTAAAGAAGTTGAAAAGGCATTGGAACCTTTCGTTTATGAGTTCATTCAGAAACATGGTGGTTCCATCAGTGCCGAACATGGCTTGGGATTCCAAAAGAAGAACTATATTGGATACTCTAAGAGTGACGTTGAAATCAAGATGATGAAGGAGTTGAAGAATCATTATGATCCAAATGGTATCTTGAACCCATACAAGTACATTTGAATAGGAAGAGAATGGAAGTCGAAGTCCAAATATTAGATATTATTCAGCACGCATTGGTTAATTGAATTCGTATGTGTATATAGTGTGCAGTAACGTAATTTTAAACATTTATAAAAGCAAGAAGTAAAGTGAGAGAAGTAAAGGATTGGTGTGCAGTTTAGTGAAAGTGAAAGGAAGATGTGAGAAAGGTCGGGATAAGAATATAAGAATATGATGATTCGATGTTTGTGTTATTTGACTTTTAAGCTAGTCTTCATCGTCTGGATTGGCAACCCTTAGAACTTTCTTACCGTAGTCTGTTGCATCTGCCAAACTTCCATCACTCAATCTTCTCCTTCCCAGGAGGACTTTTTCAGCTTCTTCGTCTTCTTCACTCGAGAATGGGTTTTCATGGCTAACCTTCAAAGCTTCCTCATATGCGACATCATCGGCCACGATTGAGCGTATATCGGCGTCTTCATAATAATGAGAGAATATGCGCCTGCGGAGTAAGAATACCACCGCAAAGATTAACAATAAGAAGCCCAAAACACCACCAACGGCACCACCTACTATGGCACCTTTGTTCACAGAAGATGATTTCCCATTTGCACCTGAAGATGCCGACGTGGATGCAGTTGCAGTAACGTAAATGACAGAAGTGACAGTAGCTGAAGAATTTTCCATAACTGTTGTAGAGACCAGAGTGTGGACCTGGACCTCGGGGGAGGAAGTTGGGGTTGTTGTTGGTGATTTTGCCGTTTCTGAAGATGAAGACGATGATGTAGTTACTGTGGAAGTTGGGGAAGTAGTGGAAGGTGTCGTTTGTTCAGCAGATGATGTGGATGTGGATGTGGAAGATGTTGAAGTTATTTGAGGCAGAGCCGAAGTAGAAGATGTTATCTCAGAAGTGGATGATGGTTCGGAGGAAGTTGAAGCGCTAGTCGAGCTTGTGTTTGCTGTTGTGCTCGATCTAGTCTCTGTCTCGGAAGATGATGTGACAGATGAGCTCGCATCATCCGAAGAAGAAGCAGACGAACTAACTTGAACATTGGCCTGTGCGAAAACCTGATATGCATTAGTACCACCACAAGTTTCTGAAGGGAAACCGGGACAGTTTATTGAACACTGTGAGGAGTCTGTTGAATCTGTTGGCAGTTCACTACCACAGAAACACTCGTTACCATTCGTAATGGCGAAATAGTCAGATGCTGAACATTGACCACCACAGTAACCAGAACTTTGCCAGGTATACTCTCCCATGGAATTGAAGGAGCTAGGAATGGAGGAAAAACATCCTAGAGGAGTTGCTTGGGAGGCTGCTATGAAGAGCAGTAGCGGGGAAAGACGGGCGACAGAGGGTATCATTATTGTGTGTCTGCTGTGCCTGTAGCGCTGAGAGCGATGTAGTGATGCAGTGAGTGCGTGTGTCCGTGGTGTACCGTATTTGCCACTTCCGTGTGGTCCAGTACATTCTTGGCCTTCTACAATCTACAGTCTCCTGTCTTTCCTGTCATGTGTAAATTCTGTCTTCGATGCTTTCTTCGTCACTCAAATTTGCCGTTTTCGCATTTTCGCATTTTTTTTTCTCTCGCTGCCAAACGGAAAACTGAAAACTGAAAACAACGCGAAAAAGAGCGAAAGCGCGTCCATTTCGTTCTGGACCACACACCAGACACCACACACCACAAGTGGTGTCGGCTGTCATCACTACTACCGCTCCCAGAACGTAGAATGTGGACCACAATCCAGCGAGACGCATTGTATAGACACACACGCTGCCGAATACATGAAACAGGTGTATATCTGATAGATTGGGTATATGCACCTATAGCTAGATAGCAAATTACAACAGTGCAGATAGCAATATGGCGAAATGTTACGCGCGTTTCCCGCCATCACTCATTACCCCCTGTAGCCCGCAAATCGACGCGTCGACGCTATTCATGCTTTTGGTTCCCCCATTTCGTGAGTCGAACCGTCGCTCTCCGCACTTAAGAGCCCTGCGCTGAAAATGCGACATGCGAAAATGGAGTTAAGCAAGAGACCGCAAATCGTAAATCGCTCAAATCCGACGCTACCGCTCCATTCCGTGCTTACCACTGATATTAAGGTGTAGCAGCTTTTCTACACCATAAATACCTTCTTCACAGCCCAATCCATTCAAGACCGTCACCAGCATTGATACAGACGTAGTCGCTAAATCAGATACAGATACATACTTTCACAAACACCGCACCATGATTCGCTCCAACACAGTCCCTCCGGAAGAACAGACCATCTTTGACAGACTCACCGAAATCCGTCAAGAATTATCTCTCATTAAGAAAGATCACTCCAAATTTATGAGCTCCAAGGAGATTACGAGCATCTATACACAAGTTTTAGAATTGACCGAAGAATTGAAAAAAATTCGTACTACAGAAGATGACGCTACTAAGACTGCAGCTGATGAAGAATCTAATAAAGTGGACATTTTGATTGACGAAATCTTTCAACTTTTATCTCTATGTTTCCTTACTTGTGGTCTCTCCAACAGCGCTCCTGCCACATACGCCTCTTTATCCACTGTCCAGAGATTATTGGAACATCTGAATGAATCTTCCATCTATACCCCCCATGACTTGAAACCAATTAAGGAACGACTTGATGAAATTGCCACAATTATCGATCAAATCGATACCTCCAACACAACTGAACGTGACCTTCTTAACAAGAAGTTAAGCATTTGCCTCAATGAATATAAGTTTATGATGGACAAAACATCAGATCTCTCATCAGACGTTAAAACTTTGATGGACTCACTCTTAGATATTAAGTACAACTTGTTTCAACTGATCACCGAAAATCAACACGATGATGAGCAGATTGCATCACTTTCTCGCCATCTCGCCAAGAGTCAAATGCGTGCCGAGCATCTATTCTCAAACCAACCAGATCTTAAGGGTGCTGGTATCATCAAGGGACTCATCGACAATTGTTCTAACTATCTCAATGATTTACATTTGGGTGTTGACCGTGTCGACCCTCATCTATCATCAATATATTCGAAATTATTGTCACTCAAATCCATCCTTGAAAATTTATTACTCACAAAGCGTTGGACTTTACGTACTACTGATATCTTTAACTATCAA
Organism: Pichia sp. P7020A; assembly: GCA_025531525.1. NCBI lineage: Eukaryota > Fungi > Ascomycota > Pichiomycetes > Pichiales > Pichiaceae > Pichia > Pichia sp. P7020A. The sequence continues at coordinate 9,950 of JAMYHI010000123.1, forward strand.
AAACAGCTTATTGAAATTGACAACTCTCGTGTCAACGGATACTTTCTCGATAGCAGCTACAAGGGTCAATCTGTGCTATTATACTTACTAAGATCTTGTTTCGCCATCATTTACAAGCTCTTGGAATCCTCAGAACCAGTCTCGGAATCCTTACAACCAATCCACAACCAGCTCTCAACAATCAGACGCTGCCTCTTAGACCTCAAGAGAATGGGTGGTATCTCCTCTATTCGTGAACTGTACCCATACCAGTTGAAACTAGACTCCATCGATAATATGAAAGTGGATGGAAAGTTCATCATTAAGGGTCAAATCCCTGAAGGTCAAGCTACAGTGACGGCATTACTTGCGGAATGCTTTGATATTGCTCACGAATTGAAAATTGATTACTATGAACGTGACGAACAACAAGAATCGAATGATGATACACGTAAGCCAACTTACTCAGTCATCGGCACAAAGGCCTCTCAGGACACAAACTATGATTACAACCACAACGATGATGACCACCACGGTCACGGCCATCATCACGGTCACAACCATGACCATGGTCATCCACATCCCCAACCAATCGACTCCGAGGCAGAAAGTGAGAGTGAAAGAGAACTGGAAATATCAGCAGTGCCGCTAAGATCCGGTACCCACGAATCAGAGACAAAGGATCTCGGTACTCTCGACTATGAAAACCCAGTAGAAGGTGCTAGTTATGCAACTACCTTGGACGATTAGGGCGTTTATTAGGTTTTATTGGTGTGAGTCAGTGTAGCCATCTGAGATGATGAATACCCATTGCTACGTTATCTACTTTTCTACTTTTTACCCGTTGTCTATTCGCTTCATTCTTTCATTCTTAACAAGGGTCGCCTTCTCTTCCTTCGTATTTTGTTCTCCTCTCTAAATCCCACTTATTTAACATCATGGATATAAAATATAAAACGATATCACATCCCACCATTGATTTGTTTGGCAGCTCTATCAAGCAAATCTATGACTTCAATAACATCTCTGTGATCACCAGCTTCCAATTCTTGTAGGATCGGATTCTTTAAAACTTCCATACCACGGTTTAAACACGCCAAAAGTCTATCTAAATTCCCAGGAACGCCTTCTAACCGTGCGGAAATATTCGCAAGCGTATTGAAATTTCTTAAGATCGCCTCAAATTCAACAGGTTCAATTCTTTCCATTGGAAGACGGTGAACTTCTTTACCTACCCAGTAATATTGTGGATTCTCAATCATGAGTTTCACAAGAGTTTCTTGTTTCCGAACAAAACTTCTAGCTAAACCAGCAGTGTTATAGACCTTCTTTTTTGAAACGATCAATTTATAAGCTTCGTTATCCTTCATTCTAACAGGAGGCGCTTTCAACATATGTTTCTTCGCCTCTGCTAATTCGGGTACCTTACGCTGGAGTATGCATTTAAGGATAAACCATTTCAGCGCAGGAGTCACAATTTCGATTTCCTCCTCTATAAAAAGACACCACTGAACCATGTTGAATGATACCTTTCCTGCTGTTTTTATTGAGGCAATAAGGGGTAGTGAAGTAATAGCTATGTCTTGGTGACGCTTTGAATGATTTCCGATTGCCTCTAAAAGGACTAAAGAAGCCCTCTGCAAAGTTGCTTTCGATATAAAGAATGCAGTTTTGAATTCTCCTTCAGCCGAGTGTTTGGGCTGGTAAATCATGACTGAACAACTCAAATTTTCTGATGATGTGCCCTGAGAGGACAGTGATTGCACAGTATTGTTCAGAAACTCATCGTTCTTCTCCAATTGATGTCTAACTTCTTTCACAACATCAATGAAATGGTCAGGGTACAACTTATTTGCACTATTCAGCGTTGATAAGCCATTTCTTGAGATTCCGCAATTCAAAACATCATTTTCATAAACACACGGGTCGAGCTGATGGTAAATGCCAATCAAGGAGGCAAGGGGTGGTTTGTTTTGACGGACTTCGTTACAATGATGGGTTTTGAAAGACGGTGCAGTTTGTGGAATTTTCACTAATTGTTCAAAGTCCTCGAGAAAATCTATTGATTCAGAGTTCACGAGGTCATCCATACTCGCTCCAATTAAAAGGAGAAAATCGTCGTCTTTATCCTGTTTTGAAAATGGGTTTGTGTCGTCGGGTTTCATCCCAGGATACATCGTCATTGAGTTTGATAGAGGATAGGGAATGACAAATCTATCAATGTTGGTAATGATGGGATGACCCTCTTGGGGCTCATCCACTAAGGAAAATAAAGATTGATAGGTGAGAATCTTATTATATTCTTGATATTTTTTATATTTGATGATACTATTCTCCATCCAATGCTTCCAGTTGATATGAAGAACACGGTGTTTTTCGTTTTCTGGAGTACAGATGAGACTGGTGTTGGGGATATCACCCTTTACATCTTGATGGACAATAGAGAGGCAATGGTTTCTAAATTCGAGAAGATAGTGGATATCAGACAGATGCGGTTTGAGGGGTTGCTGATGAATCATACGGAAAAAGTCCTCACACTCGTAATATGCTTTCCTCCAGACTCTGTAGATCTCTCTCAATTTTTCATTCTTATCTTGGGTAAGGTGGAATTCCCATTCGTCTCTGAAAATCGGGGAGCCAAACCGATTATATCTCATTATATCTTTATCCCAGTTACCGATGCCGTTTTGGAAGAAATTTCTTTTACGTAATGCTTTCCTATCGAGATCTTCAACCTCCGGTGCGTCTTTTTTCCTCCTCTTGACGATACTTTCGTCATCAACTAAGAACGCGTCTGTGACTAACCCACGAGTCTTAGTACTTGACCAACTCTCGCCGACATCAAAGTTTTCCCAGTCATACAAGAAAAACGAGGGTGTGTTATCGGCCAAGCGGAATGCCACCAGTTCTTCAGATCCTATCCAAGCCTCAACAAATGTGAGACCATATCTTCTAGGGATGCTCATGTAGGTTCTATCGATGAGCTCGAGATCTGCATTATGGATCACGTAGAGCTTACGCACAATTTCGAAAACGCGTCTCTTGTGTGTTTCCAGGCAATCAAAATGTGTGTTCAGCATTGAAATGATGACTACTTGATGAACTGTGTCAAGTATGATTTTCATTGCACCTGAACATGTGTTTGTCGAACAGAAAAGATACTTCTCATAGACATAATATTTTGAAACACCAGCCGCAGTTGACATGCCCGTCTCGTAATCTTTCCAGTACACACCTTTCATGAGCGCTTCATCTTTATCGACAGTGATATACGTCCAATCTGTACCCAATGGGTTTTGCTCCTCTGGTTTATGAATGAAGGAGTTATTGAATTGACTGCGCCTGAAGTTGGGATAACTTCTTGATTTCTCATTCTCCGTCTGACGATCAAGTCTACCGCTTCTGTTATCGTTCAAAAAGGTATCAAACCTCTTAACTTCTGGTACTGGATCCAGTCCTAACCAGTTTCGTAGTTTGAACGCGTCACCTGTGCAACCTCTCAGGAAAGGGTAAATATGTGCAAATTGTTCATACGTGAAGACATAATTACGTCCAGCTTCCAATGCAGTGGCAACCCTTGCATACTTCCCTAGAAACCCCATAGGATACAATCTCCTCGCAATGCTATCAAAGACGTCCGACGGAAGCTTTGCATCTTTATACATACTGATATCGATAGGGTTGAGCAACTTATTATCTCTTGCAATGAGTTTTTCCATCTCAGTTTTCTTTTCCAACCTATCGGCATCATTAAAATCCCTGTTATCATCTTCAAAGTTCTCGAAATAGTCAAAGGTGTGCAACTGTGGGTAGTTGTCAGCTATGTACTTCTCGTACGCGGTATAATTGATATCAGTTGTGTCCAATGATCCCGCTTTGCGCTCGAATTGGCGTGTTTCAACGCTGTTGTCTCTCGCATTGTGTATATGTAGCTTCAACACTTCGTCCATAGCAGTGTGCGTGCGCTGCTGTGTGTCCACAGCTCCTGCTTCCACGCTCCACGCTGCCCCCACACAACGTGCATTCTGCCAGACGTAGCTTCCATTGAGTGAAGACTGAAATAAAGCAAAAGCCCTCTTAACTCTTAACTAAAGGTTCGTTCAAAATTTCAGTTTTCAGATTTCAGAACTGATCTTCGAACCTCGAACGTCCGTCGTCGGACGACACAAACGCCGTAGTGAACAGAACGGCGGGGACGCAGATAGAGGGTCAAACAAGCAGCACACCGAGGCCTTAAGAAAGGAAAGGAAGCGAACAGCACCCAGCTACATCAATTACAATCAAACATATACCAACAGGACATTCACCTTAGCAAAAAAACATCACAGAAAAGTTGGAACACACCACGGCCATGTCAAGAATATTCGACAACCTACCCTCCTCGATAACGTCCACGACGAGCAATAATAGCACGTTCTCTCAGATACCCGATCTTTTTATGGATCACACGTTATCATCCATGCCTCACTTCCTACAACAAGGACAGCAACAACACTCACAGAGTTCAATAAAGACAACGACAATGAGCAAGAGCGAGGAAGTGCATAAGCTCGCATACGAGTGGTCGTTTTGGCAGCATATCAGACTTCCAACAAATGTAACTGGTGCGAGCACCGGCTCCGTTGGATCCGGTCATGAAACCCCCGCATCTGCTGATGATGCAGACACAACCGTAACTGATACACCGAATACAACTGCCAGCGATGTGAGAGATGTTCAATACATTCAAGATACGTCAATCTTATCGTTTCCACGTGTATTTGGTAAGGTGGGCGAACAAACAGATGTCGTAGATAGCGTTGAACAGTTTTGGGAATCTCTCGTTAACATGCAAAATGTTGAAGATGTCGCTGATGATACGGAGTACTTCTTCTTCAAGAAGGGGATCAAACCACTTTGGGAGGATGAGTCGAATAAGAGAGGTGGAAGATGGTCTCTCAGTTTTTCCAATCCTCATCATAAGTTCAAGAAACTCCCACTTTGCATCTTCTGGGAGATGCTATTGTTGAGGATTGTCAGCGGTAAATTGTTGGATGATGACATTTCCATTCCATTGTCTAGGGAAGTTTTAGAGAACCAAGAATTCGACAATATTGCATGCAAGAAAACCGTCTCCAATGCACAGTTGAATAAAATGATTATGGATGATTTGGCAGGTGTCACCATTAGTATTAGGAATAAGAAGATCATTGTCAGCATATGGAATACACATCTCGCATACGAGGACTTCAAAAGTTTGAATGGTGTCACCGGAAGCTGTCGTAATGAAGAGTACCTTTCCACATATAGAGAGAAATTGAAGTTCAAGAGCAAGCAAGTATATGAAGAACTCGGTCTCACCGTTTACCAATTTCGACAGCTCATTTTCCATTCTGTGAACAAAATTTTGAACGAGTCCTTTGAATACGTCCGTGATGACGACACGTATAAGGACATGCACAAGATCTACAACAGACAGATTTTCAAATACACCCCACATTTCTACGATGGGAGTCTAGTCGAGTCTAAGAAGAACAAATACGGCACAAACGAAGGATCTAAGGGAAGGCGAAGTCTGAACGCAAATAGCAATGCTGCTGGTAACGTCGACTGGTTCAAGGGAAGATCAGGCAATGGTGGCACTGCCGGTAGTGCAGGATCTGGATTTGGATCAAACACTGGAGAGAAGTTCTCCAAACTTGGCCAAGTACGTAAGAAAGTTGAGTTCAATGATAAAGGTTTGATCGTGGAAGAGTTGAACGTCATGCGTCTTCGAGGACAGTGATTCAATCGTAAGTTTGTCCATCCAGCCGTGTATATAGATGATATAGACGATATAGACGACACCCATCTAAACTGAAGATGCTGTACGTGATTCAATAAATTACCTGTCTTTTGCTTTTCTCTAATTTCAATATTTTCTTGAAGAATAGAATAAATAAATACTATATAAAACCGCTGTATGCGGCTGGTATGATATGATATGATATGATATGAATGAAGTGAATGGGGGAGCGAGTAACGTAACGGCCGATCAGAACTTGACAGTAGCAATTGAGTGGTCGTCACCGCCAACTAATCCAAGAGTCTTTGGAGTTAAGTAGTCTCTCTTCTTAACGTAAGGAGCACCGACCTTTTCTGCGTCCAAATCGGTTCTGTCCTTTGCCAGATGTTGTTGCATAATGACCATCTTGTAGGATTCCAGTCTGTGTCTTCTACATTCGACGTAATCGTCTATGAATGCCTTACATTCTTCATTGTTCTTTGTGTTTTCGTTGGTCATACACTCGAGTGCCTTTTGGAAGGTACCAAAACACTTGTTTGGACCACCGACTCTGCTGACCTGCTGGATTGCCATATTTGTGCCTTAATGTGTGCTGCCAAGCTTCAGCCCTATCTTTTTCGTCAATATGCGTACATCTTGTAACACCCCCAGCTGTCTCTGTTAACTTGCCGTTTTCATGTTCGCCAGAAATAGAGAGACAGAGAGGGGAGCGAAAAAATGCGCGAAATGCGAAAATGGAAGTCGGAGCAAGAAAGACCCGTGCACCGGGAAAGGCTCGGCTTAAGTACTTTTGTTTTAGGACCTGCAGTTCATGAATTTGCACGGTTTTCTTCAGGTGGTTGAGATGCACGGTAGTCACCCAAACAATAGATAGAGTACCGGGAGCATCATATTAAAGATAAACGCCACCATGGATACTTCCACAGCATTAAAGGCGAAAGCAATCCCGACAGAACCGCGTGGGCGGTCTCGGAATAAGCGCACAGAGACCTTATTTACATCACCCTTATGGAGTGGCGCACCGTCTTCTGCAGTGACTAGCAAATACAACCCAGTACCGACACCAACGGTGTTCTTGAATACCTTATCTGATGAACAGATTGATTCTTACGTTTCCATGGTGCGCATGGCTGAGATCGATGATATATTGAATACGGAAAGCTACATCAATGAAGCTGAGAACGCTGCCTCTCTTGACGGTAGGTTTAGAAGTCCATCTCCCGCTCCCATTTACGATGGTCAGGGAAGGAGAACAAACACTAGAGCTGAGAGATATAGAAAAAAGTATGAAGATGAACGGTATGCGCTTGTTGAAAGGTTGATGAAGTTGATTCCGACGTACAAGACACCAGAATGGTATGCTCCTAAACCGAAAGTCATTGTGGAGAAGCTGTTTGTCAAGGCAACAGAATATCCTCATATAAATTTTGTTGGATTGTTGATTGGCCCAAGAGGTAACACGTTAAAGAAGTTGCAGCAAGATTCTGGTGCGAAGGTAGGAATCAGAGGAAAAGGATCCGTGAGAGAGAGTCGAAGTACGATGCCCAATGCACCTGAGTTGGAACATTTGCGAGAACCGCTGCATTGTCTCATCACTGCAGACACACAGGAGAAAGTTGATAAGGCTAAGAAACTTTGTCAGGAGGTGATCGACAAGGCCATCTACTCACCCGAGGGAGGCAACGACCTCAAGCGTGAGCAGCTTAAAGAATTGGCCGTTCTAAACGGTACGTACAGAGACTTGAATGATAGAGCTTGTTTGAGTTGCGGTGAACAGGGTCATACAAAGGCGGAATGCCCGACTCGTTCGAGAAGACCGAACTTCACTAACTCTCTCGTCTGTTCAAAATGTGGTAACGTTGGTCATTTAGAGAAAGACTGTAAAGTCGAGGCCAAGGTTAACGAGCACATGGACAAGGAGTTTGAAGATTTCATGAATGAGTTGAATGCGGACAGTGATGTCGAGAATGAGCCCTCCACAGCCATAACAGATTCAGCGGCGACTGCAGCCGCACATACAATCAAACTCCCACCTCCACCACCACCAACATCGAAGGTCCCACCACCACCACCACCTGGTGCACCATCGACAACCACAAGGCCCAGTGGACCACCTCCACCGCCACCTGCAAAAAAGTCTGTGCCACCTCCACCAACCGGAGATGGAGCGAGAACTGAAACTGTGGTAAATGGAGCTGTTAAAAGGCCACCACCACCACCACCACCATCATCATCTACAACATCGGCGCAGGCCACAGAATCGCACAAGCGTCATCAACCAGTACACGTGTCTGCAGCATCTGCGGCAACTACGGCATCAATGGGATACGGTAACCAATATCATCAATACCAACATCAACAGTATCCGGCATCTTCACAATATTCACAATATCCAACATACCCATCACAAGAGTATCCATCACACTACATGGGAACTTCTACTAGTGCGCCTTCTGCGGCTCCAACACAGTCTGCATACCCGCCAGCATCAGAGTATGGAAGTGAAGGCTACGCTTATGGATCTTATGAAGGGTATGGTGGATACTCGGAGGAGTCCACGTACTATGGTAGTAATGACGCAAGTCATGCAAGCTATGGAGGAAGCCACAGAGGCGGTCGAGGAGGCCGAGGTGGAGGATATAGTCGTGGCGGATATGGTCGTGGAGGTAGTTGGTATGGTCGTGGCGGATATGGAAGATAGTCAGTCAGTTGTTGTATTATGAGAGTTGTAATTTTATTTTAGATAGTAAATAGAGACTGTATAAAGCGTGTTAAAAGGAGTGGAGTGTAATGGTGGAAAAAGAACGAGTGGCAACTAGGGTGCATGCAACAGTGAAGTGACGATCAACGTCATTGTGATGCAAAACTTAATCATACGTGATGGCAATGGCAACGGTGGTAACTATGATTTAGTTCATTCGAATGCGCAAGCCATGCCTTTTTTCCTGCAGTAGAAGCAAACCTCGAAACCGTCTACCTTAACGCATTTGATCTTCTTAAAACGACAAGTTTTGCAGGACGTTTTCTTAGAAGATTTACGTTCTTTGATGGTGACAGACTTTGTTGTCGTATTTCCATCTTCAGCTTCTGAAGGTGGTGTGGATGTAGATGAGAGGTTTGGGGTTGGCATGTCTACAACTTCATCCTTGATTAGAACGGAAGATTGCGGAGTTGCCAATGAGACGGTGCTCAATGCAGGTGATGGTGGAGCGACAACAGCAACGGCAGCAGCAGCAGCGACGGTATTGGAGTGGCTGACAGAGGAGGTGGACGATTGTGCTTCCCTTTTGATTTCTTTGGACGATTCTTTATCGGCATTGGAAATAGCAGTGCTGGTGGCAGTGGCGCTGGTGGTAGTTGTAGCGGTAGTGGTGGCGTTGGCACTACTGATGGTACCGGTACTGGCATTTGCAGAGCGAGAATCCTTTGTTAAGTGCGATACTGGTGCCACAGCACCTCCTGTGTTAGTTGTAGCCCCCACACTAGCTATTGCTTCGGCCTTGTTAAACTTAATGATATCGTTTCTGGTGAAACCTTTGCTGAAAGAACACTTCAGAGCCTTTGTGACGCACGCGGAGCAGGGTCTGAACTGTAGATAATTGAACGAGGTGATTCTATTGTTCAATGCATGCTCTTCATCTTTGACGATCTGATAGTACTGATATCCAGTCTGTGGGTTCATTGAAACGTATTGACAGAGTGCAATGTGGGAATTACAAGAGTCTCTCTGTGGTGTGCCAGGTAGCGGTTTGTACATTGGGTCCAATGTAGGTAGGATGAATATCTCTGAATCACATTTAATTTTCCTAGAACGACAACAGTCACAGGATGGACCGGAACGTTGACGCTTGGTGTTTGTGGATGGAGAGGCCAGCTTTATTGCCACGGATGGGGGTGCAGTGGTGCCGTAGAATGAGGGAGTTGGCGTAGACGATGGCGTTGGGAGGGATTCTGACTTGGAAGGTTTTCTAGAGATCATTGCGGTGCCAGGAACGGAAACAGAAACAGAAACAGAAACAGAACTAGAACCGGAGATCGGAGTAGATGCCGGTTTTCTGACACGTTTTGGCTTTGAACTTGAGCTTGAGTTTGAAGTTGATTTCTTTGCCGAGACTGCAGAAACAGCTGCAGATCCTGAAGTGGTCGATGGGGCCAGCTCTGGGATCGGGGTAGCATTTGCAGAAGTGGAGGCCGAACCCGCAGCAGAAGCGGATGCAGACTCCAGCTCCCTCTGCGCGTGAGAGCACAGAAAATCCAGCGAGGAGGAGAGCTTCCGACGTTTTAAGTCTGGGAGCGGGAGCGGAAGTGGGAGTGGGAGTGAGTTTGGCAACGGAGAAGGGCTGCCAGTGGCTGCCACACCAGTGACGTCTAGTCTGTGTGCTGAGGCTGCAGTGTGGATGAGCACGTCAAGCTTGGACATGGAACCTCTGAAGTCCGAGAGTGGGTGTGAGTGGGTGGCCATGGTCGCTGTCGCGGAGGTGAAATTCGCTGCCGTTGCCGTGGCCGTGGCCGCCGTAGCTGAAGCGGTGGACGACGCCGAAGAGGACGCGGACGGAGAGCGGGCTGCATCTGCTCTTGCACTTGTGCCCTGGGCCAGCGATAGCGCTGCTAAGTGTGGCAACGACGTAGTAGATGTGGCCGCTGAGGTTGTGTCAAGCTGTGCGAAAGCGTGCGCCGGAGAGGCGAGCGCAGAGGAAGTGATGCTCCTGCTCAGAGAGTAGCAGGACAAGTCCGAACTGAAGTTGAAAGACATGGACGGGGGTTGCGTCGGTGCGTGGATGCGTGCGGGTAGAGCAGCGGAGTGTGGAGTGTGGAGCTGACGTGTGTCTGGTGTATGGACGACACTTGCTGCTGGGTGCAGGGAGCTGAGGGGGTACTGTTGATGTGCCGGAGTGTTGCGTTAAGTGGCAGTTGCGGTGGTGCCTGTTTTGTTTGGCAGTGGTCTTCTTCCACTTCAACCCACCCACTCCGGCCTCTCGCTCGCTCGACTCGCTCTCGCGGCCGCTAATTCGTTTTTCTTTTCACTCCAAATTTCTTTTTACATTTCGCTTTTCGCTTTTCGCTTTTCGCTTTCCGCCAATTTCTGATCGAATCAGATCGCCCGCAGCGGCCGCAGTCCGCAGCCGGAGCAGAGTTAATCCGGGCGCGTCTCCGAGTTTCTACGTGTCCCGGGGACACTCGTCGGACTTTCCCCGCGCGGCGCGGCACAAAAAAGGAGACTGAGCTGCCCCGATGCTGACCCCCGACGGCTACCGACGGATTATTCGCGGCAGTTGCCCTCTTTTAGCAGTGAAAACGGCGCCACTTGCTGAACTAGGGTGCCCTAAGCGCCGCCGTTGCGACTCCGGTCGGAGTAGCTCGGAGTTTAAGCACTGTACATCGATTCGATCGTGCCACATGTGTCCACTATTTTATTTTACTGCAATAGAATTAAAGAGTAACGAACCATACACGGTACATGGTACATGGTACAAATATGTGCAAGCTACATATAGCTAGTCAAATTTACAAGCTGGCGAGGTACGCGGCATGCAACTTGGCCTGCGCTTGTTGCTGCTTCACCAACTTCTTGCGCGCAGACTTACTCACCTCCTCACCATCGGCCTTGCGCAGAGGTAAACCCTCGCTGTCCCACTCATTGTATTCGGCGGTCTTGAACATCTCCGTTGGGGACAATTTCCCCTTCTCGAGCAGTTCTTTTTCCTTCGCTGCCGCAGCAGCTGCCTGTTCGGCCTTCTTCTTCAATTTTGCCGCAGCCGCTGACTCCTTCTCGCGTTGTAAAGTGAGCAATTCATCACGTTCTTTGTCGGTGACAAATTTCACAAGTGCACCCTGTCCATCACTACGATCATCGAGAACGACACCGAGAGGTAGTAGCTCATTGTCACGGACATTATCACATTTCTCTAATAGCAATTTGTTACCTTGCTTGATACCATCCGCGCGCACAACGTCTCTGAACTTACTCAATACAGAGACGAACGGCATGCACATATCCTCTCTGTTGCCATTTCCACTGCCAGTACCGGTGGAGTTGTTCGCCACTTCACCCTCTTTCCATCCTAGCATGTCCTCTCTCACTTCGAACCCAAACACGCGTAACATTTTCGTCAAGTACTTGACAACCTCCACAACGAGATCAATCTTCAACTCGCTACCGGATTCCTTCATGTAGACATTAGAAGCATTGATCAGTTCCATCATGTTTCTGATAGCTAGCGGGGTGGCCAAGTTGTCACATAAAGATGCATGCACGGATGCCTTGGAAGCTTCGAAATCTTTCAATAACTGTTTCTCAAGCACACCAAATTTCTTGCTAACAACTTCACCGGCGCTCAATCTCTCTTCATTCTCTCTCTTCATTGCTCTCACTCTGTTGAAAAATTTGTCCAAAGTGCTCTCCACGCTTCTACATTCATTGAGCAATGCTTCCTTGAAATCCAATGGATTGTTCCATTGCACAAGGGCGAAAATGAGTCTCAATTCTCTAGAACTATACTTCTCCAAGGCTTCATCAATAGTGATGAAATTTTTCAATGATTTGGACATCTTCTGTCCTTCAATATGTAGATGTCCGGTATGAAGGAAATAATTCACCCATTGTTCACAGTCGAAATGTGCTTCACTCTGTGCCATCTCGTTATCGTGATGAGGGAATGCTAAATCAATACCACCAGAATGGATATCCATCTTATCACCAACAAAATCAGATCCCATAACAGAACATTCAATATGCCATCCAGGTCTACCTTCACCCCATGGTGATGGCCATGCAGGTTCACCGGCCTTAGATGCCTTCCAAAGGGCAAAATCGCTTGCACTGCGCTTTCCCTCAACGACACCAGCTGTTAATGAACCTTCTCCATCAGCAAGGAGAGCCATATCTCCCTTTGACCATGGTTGACATTTCGCATATTGATGTCCCTTAGAATTGTCGAATTGACCAGTACTGAAATAGACACTGCCATCACTTGTAGCATATGCGTATCCTCTCTCAACAATCTTCTCCACAAATGAGACAATCTCAGGAATGTATTCACTGACACGTGTGACAATAGTAGGTGGTAAAACGTTCAGTTTTAACATGTCCAAATCATATTGGCGTTCCCAATATGAGGAACATTTACGGAACACTGCAGGATCGGTGACGGTGCTACCTAAATCCTTGTCGAGCTTGGCAACAACGACATCCTTTACCGCTGTTGTAAATTCTTCATATGACATAGCTTCCTCGGTGAGTGCATTGAGAGTTGCCATGACTGCTTTGACGTGCATTGGGAACTTTGCATTAGTAAGACCAATCTGTTTAACGTCTTGACCAGCGACCCATTTGGTAAAACCGGTAGTGATATCACCATTGGTATATTCTGGTAAGTTTTTAGACACGTAATCTTGCAATGATTCGAGAACCAACTTCTTGAACTCCTCGTCCACCTTTACGTGCTTTGCCAAATATTGTTCATACAAGTGTTCTTGTCTAGCCTTGATGATGATCTTATCATCAATATCGGTAACGTTCTGAATGAATGTGATATCATAACCGAAATAATCCTGCAAGATTCTTCTATTGATGTCTATACTGACGTAGTTTCTGGCATGACCCATGTGCGAAGAGTTGTAAACGGTGGGACCACAAGAGTACCATTTAATACGATCGGATTCCACAGGTACAAAGGGGACTTTACTATGCGTCAAAGTATTGTAAAGATGTAATTTTGGCTTCGTGTTGGCATCCACTGTTGTTGGTGGGGTCCATTCAGTGGTAGTCTTTGCATCCGCAGTAGTAGTGGACATTGTGCGTATAAGACTGGCTGTTGTGATTGTTGTTGTTGCTGTTGTTGCTGTGTATGCAAGTCTGCGCAAGCTCTGCATGCGCCGGGGAAGAACCGTTACGTGAACATCAACATTGTCTTGAATGACTGACGGAACACCACTCGCAGAGAAGGTCTCCGTTGATGAATCTTGTGGTGTGAAGTTTCAGCTGTCAACGGCGGGTGGAAATTGGAGAGTGAAAATTGGAAACTGTTTGGAAGGTGCACGGGTCTTTTCAGCGAGGGCTCAGGGTTAAAGGCGTACAAGTGCTTGCGATGAGCCCGATCACGGCGAACACCACGGTACAGCAGAGCAAGAGCAGCAGCAACGCAACTGCAAGGTACAGTACGGCAATGGCGAGCGTTCTCAGACTGGCCATATCGGGCATCCGCTCGTTTTCTGACGAGACGCAGGAGACGATCCAGTTTGGAAAGCCCCTAACGCTCATAGTGGGTACGAACGGCTCAGGCAAAACGACCATAATCGAATGCCTTCGGTATGCTACGACAAACGAGCTACCTCCAGGTACTAAGACTGGCGCCTCTTTCATCAATGATCCGAATTTACACAGTGCCAATGAAACCAAGGCGCAGATCAAATTGGCATTTGCCGATACTAAAGGTGGGAAATTTTTGTTATCCAAGTCTCTCATGGCAATCAAAAACTCAAAGACTAAGAACATATCCTTCAAGACGAAGGAGAATCAACTCACCGTTCTTAGAGGTGGCGAGAAACAGTCAGTGAGTAGTAAAATGGCAGACATCGAGAGCTTGATGCCGAAATTCTTGGGAGTCTCTAAAGCCATTCTCAATTACGTCGTTTTCTGTCATCAGGATGAGAGTCTATGGCCTATCAGTGAGAGTGCAGTGCTAAAGAAGAAATTTGACGAGATCTTCGATTCTAGTAAATTCATCAAGATTCTCGATTCCATAAAGTCCATCACGAAAGAAATTAATGCAGATGTGAAACTCATCAATAATAATGTCGAACATCTCAAAAATGACAAGATCAGATCAAATCACAAGAAAAAGGCCATTAACACACTCAATTCCCAAATTTCAGAGAATAAAACCAAAATGGAGGAAGCACAGCGAAATATCGATGATGTCACCAGACAACTACAGCTTTTATATACATCCAATCAAGATTACGAACGAATAATCTCTAAAATGGAATCTCTTCAACAAGATAAGCGAAATCTCAAGCAAAATATCGAAACGATCAAATCAACGACTTCTATCATTCATAAACACAAAGACGTGTTACTCGATGAGCTTAATAATTTTGCAGACGTTCTCGCGCAACAAACGAGACAATGTACCGAGTTGGAAGAGTCCCTCAGAGTATTGAATTCTCAACTCACAGACTTGAGAAACCAGTCAAATGAACTGATGGTGAAGAAAGGAAGTCTTGAATCATTATATAAGAAAAACGAGGAAAATATGGCTCGCAGAAAAGCTTTGATGACGCAATTTGCTTCCATTTTAGGTGTTTCCGACATTACAGAGTTTGACCGTAAACTCAACAAGAAACTTGAAAACTTGCAGAAAACTTACAAAGAGAGAGAAGTGGAATATAGCTCATTATTGGCAAGTATATCCAAAGATTTGGAAAAAGCAAAGTTTACACAAATGAAAGAGCAACAACACTCAGAGTACATGAACAAAGATAAAAATATGCTCTCTGCCAAGCTGGAAGAATTGAACTCAAAACATTCAAGCATTGCAGGGAACCAGACTAGAATGAAAACTTTCAAGGATGAGCTAACTATAAAGCAAGATGCATTTGCCAAACTGAAGGCACTGAATGAAGTGGCAACTCTCAATGGTAAAGTAGAGGAAAGTGCTAAAGAATTAACCTTGTTGGAGGCGGAATTGGAAGATGTGCAAAACAAACTGCAAACCTCTAGACGAAATAACGATTTAGTCTCTAAAGTTCAAGTCTTAGAGGATATGAATGTCACAGCGCAGCGTCAATTGGATGCAGCTTATTCAAACTTGAAAGGTGTACTTGGAGATGATATTTCCCCTGAGAATGCCATCAGCGCATACGAGGATCGTGTGATCAAAGTTGAGAAGTTCCTGAACAAGAGCAGAAGTGATTTGGCGAGTCTGAATTTCCGTAAATCTAAACTAGAGACAGACCATGCAGTGAATGCGAAGACATTAAACGACCATCAAGCTCTGGTAGCCAAGTTCCAATTCAATTTCAAAAAGGCCAACGACGAATTCTCGGAATTAGGGTTTGGCCAATTGGAGATAGATGCCACATCATTCCATGAGGCTCTTGAAGTGTTAGAGACCGCTTATACCGACGAGCTAAACGAAATGAAGGATAGGGAAATCATCATGCAGTTTAATGAACGTGCTATTACTTTTGCAGAGGCAAAGCACAAATGTGTCTTGTGTAGAAGGAAATTTCCAAATGAAGACTCAGATTGTGGTGCAGATGAAAGTTTGAGCAGTTTCCTGAATAAATTGAAATTGAAAAATGACCAATTAGGTAGTGCTGTAAATCTTCAGGGCGCAGTCGAGAGGAAAGAGAGATTGCAAACAATGATGCGGGCGTTGGATAAGGATATTTCTGAAATCTCAATTTTGATCAATGAGAAGATTCCTAAATTGACGAAACAGAATTGTGACGATAAAGATAAAATTAAGTCCTTTGAAAATGACATCAAGTGTATAGAAGAGGAAGTTACTAAAAAGCGTCAAGAATTGGAGCAGCTGAGGGGTTGCGAGCAAGATATCTCTATTTCTAAACATCAGCAAGGAAGCGTATCTGACAGGGCGACTCAAATTGAACGCTTGAAAGAACAATTATCAGAGCAAGGGTTATCAATGAGTACCGAAGAGCTAGAACGTATGAATAAGGACATTTATGGCAGGACCAAAAATATTAGAAGTGATATAGATTCCATTAAATTAGACAGAGATATGAAGATGAAGAGAAACAATGAGATGGAGAATGAGATCAATCAGCTGAAACTAAAAATCAACGATCTGGAGCTCAAATCTCTTGATAAAGTCAACATTGAAAAGGCCATAAATGAAACCAAAGTCCAAATTGATAATCTCACGCAAAACTTGGGCTCGGCGACTGCGAAGATCGACGAATTGGCGAAGGAAGTGGCGAAATTTGAGAATGATTATGCTGCTCAAATGAAAGCCAAGGAAGAAGATCTTGGTAAACTCAATGCTGAGACAGAAAAATACGCATCCATCAAACGACAGTTCGCAAAGAGTGACGAAGAAATTAAAGAGTATGTCGAGCAAAAGGTTGAAGCCAAATATGCTGATATCAAACTGGATATTCTCAATAACAAATCTGCCCTGGAAGATCTTACTAAACGGATTGAAGAATTAAATAAGGGTCTCAAGGATAAAGAATCTTTGGTCTCAGATTCTGCTCACCAAGAACGTAATATCCGCTCCAATCTCAACCTTATACAATTCGAAGAGGACTTGGAGCAAATTGAGGAAAAAATCAGAAATCTCGATACGAAGCAAGCACACGCTCAACGTGATGAATATTTGAGGAAGACATCGCAACTGCAAAAACTACAAAATTCCCACCAAAAGGCGTATGCTACCATCCTTGGCGAGACAACCCAATTGGAACGTCAAATAAAGGAAATACATAATGAAATAAACAGAGATTACAAAGACATTGACAAGAAATATACTTCTGAATACGCCAAATTACAAACCAAACTTGCCATGGCGACAGATTTAACGACACTCTACAAAGCCACCGATAACGGAGTGATGGAATTTCATCAAACTCAGATGGCGAAAATCAACAATATTCTCGATGAACTTTGGAAGAAGACTTACACTGGTAATGACGTGGAGACGATTAAAATCAAGGCCGACCCTATCGCTGCTAAGAAAAGCGGTACCACGGCGACGAATAACAGATCTTATAACTATCGTGTTGTTATGTTTAAGAATGGTACTGAATTGGACATGCGTGGGAGGTGTTCTGCCGGACAGAGAGTTCTAGCATCAATCATTATCCGGATTGCACTTGCCGAGTGTTTCTGTTTGAATTTTGGTATGATAGCACTTGATGAACCTACAACGAATCTAGATGATGAGAACGTTGAGAGTTTGGCGAGAGCATTACATTCCATTATCAAAGACAGATCTGCTCAGAAGAACTTCCAACTAATCATTATCACACACGACGAGAAGTTTTTGAGATGCATGAACGCGGTGGACTTCACCGATCACTACTACAAAGTTTTGCGTAACGAGAGACTCAACTCGACCATCAACAAGGTCAGTATTTCCACTGTCACCGAGGGATGAATTGACGGGCGTTGTTTATTATTATAATTTTTTCTTCATGTCAATCTATAAAATATAAGAAGCCGAGTCAGGTCAATGGGACAAATTACGAGCAGGCTCTTCATTTTCATCATCATATTGGTCGACTGCGAACTTCTTCATCTTTTCATCACCATTGCACTTCTTCCAAAGCCATAAAGCATCGATTGCGTAATTTTTGACAGACAAATTCCTCTCCTTATCTGAAGCGTACTTCTGTAGTAATTCCACAACCTTCAATTTGGATATGAGTTTCCAGCATTCTATCTCAAAGAGCCCCTCATTTCCGGAGTTGTTGACGTTGATGTTGTTATGGTCTTCGTCGTCCTGTTCTTGAACTTGATATTTCAAAGTACCGAGTTTGTAGATAATTCTGCCCAAAGTTCTGCACGCAATGCATACTTGACCTGGGAATGTCGAGCGCAAATAATGTGCGAGTTCTGATAATGTGTATCCAGGAAGCTCTGGGTTTTCTGAGTGGTTGAAGAGACCCTGATTTTCGCCTACATATCTTTGAATGTTTTCATTAGTGATGATATTTCCCATAAAATCAAACCTCACGGACTCTAGGGAATTGTACTCAATTTCCAAGGGGACATCATCACTAGAGACGGGCTTCATCCATTCGAGTTGCTTGGGGTTCTTAGGAAAATCTGGGAAGTACTTCTCGTATAGTTTATCATTAAACTTGGGGTCGTTGATGTCCAGTTCTTCATATGGCTGTGTTGGTTTGGGGAAGTGAATTCCCGCGTGAGAATGGTCATCATGTTCGTCAAGTGCTTTGGCCTCTTCATAAGAGGGTGCTGCATCTTCATCGATGTTTGCAGGTGGAGATGGCTCTGGTATCGCTATCACTGTCGGTGAAGGTGAAGGTGAGGGAGAGGAAGACGGCGACGTCTCTTGTAGATCTTCCACATCTTCCCACTCAGCTTCAGGGTCTTGATCTGAGTGAGAGGAAGATGAGCTCTTGCTCTTGGACACCTTCTCGTTCTGATCGAGATATATCACCTTCGATTCTTTGCTGAATCGTATCTTCTTTCCGCTGGATGATGTATCGGATGTGTGTTTGAGCGCCGATTTGAGTGATCCAGAGACGGAGCTGCGAGTGGAAGTGGAAGTGGTATTGGAAGTAGAATCACCGCCAACATCACCCGACTGTTCCTTGTCCAGTTCGTGCTCGCCACCAACCCATGTTCCCAAGGACCCTTCCACTGGTTGGTAGATTGGATCATTAGTAAGCGGTGAAGGTGATTGTGATTGTGATTGGGGGTTTCCCGTTGATAGTGGCTCCGGCGCTCCATACTTCTTCGCTGAACGGTTCATCAACATCTGCAACACTTTGGGATCAAAGCTATCCAGAAGCTCCTGCTTAGTCTGCTCCCGCTCATCTGCGGACATTCTGGACAAAATCTCAATGTTCTCCTGGTGGATTTGTTCCGTCTCTGAAAGTCCCTCGTAGTTGAGCCTTCTATCGCCCTTGTCCTTGAACGTCTTGAGTTGCGTCTTCTCGTCAACAGTATAGAATTTACCATCGTCAACGGGTGTGTGTGTAGCTGGCGTGGCTGCCGCTACAGTGGGCTTCGCCACGACGCCGGACATTGAGGCGATACCCTTTTCTTGCAAGCGCTGTCTCCATCTGCTTGGCGTCTTGGCCTGCGGTTTGCGCTCTAGAGTGGTTGTGCGCTGCGCTGGGGGTTGTGGCGGCTGCACGTCATGCTCAACAATGTCTCCAAGCAAGTCCATATTGCCGTTGCTGTTGTCGTTGGCTGTACCGTTTAGCTTTAGCTTCTGGCCGTCCAGCATCGCACTGTTGTCTTGTGTCTTGTGTCTCCTGTCTCGTGTGCTGCGTCAATTTTTCACTTCGGATGAATCATCGCCTTGTCGAACTTGTACTTGTACTTATACCCCGCCACGGCCGTGCTGCCACTACTACAGCCGCTGCCACTTCTCCAGCTGTTCTTTCTGTACTAGTATACACCACAACCAAACAGCAACACTATTACCGCAATGTCTAGAGGTTTCCATTCTGCAAACATTTCCCAGCTCCCACCAGACCCACTCTTCGGCCTCAAAGCCCGTTACGCAAAGGACAACAGATCTAATAAGGTCGATCTCGGAATTGGTGCATACAGAGATGACAATGGTAAACCTTGGATCCTCCCCTCCGTGAAGCTCGCAGAGGATCTCATCCAGAACAGCTCCGACTACAACCATGAGTATTTACCCATCACTGGGTTCCCTGCCTTCACCGTTGCGGCGGCAAAGGTCATTTTGGGCGATGACTCCACCGCCATCACTGAAGATAAATTAGTCTCCATCCAGTCCTTATCCGGTACCGGTGCCTTACACGTTGCCGGTATCTTCTTAAAGGATCACTTCAAGAGTGAAGATGGTACTTCTACTCTACCAACAGTTTACCTCTCGAACCCAACTTGGGCAAATCACGTCCAAATCTTCAACGTCATTGGCTTAAAAACGGAAAAATACCCTTACTGGGACGCAAAGACCAAGTCATTGGACTTACAAGGTTTCCTCGATGCCATCGATTCCGCTCCTGAGGGATCCATATTCCTTTTGCATGCCACCGCACACAACCCAACTGGATTGGACCCAACGCAAGAACAATGGTTACAAATCTTGGCGGCTTTATCCAAGAAACATCATCTCCCACTCTTTGATTCTGCATACCAGGGATTTTCCTCCGGTTCTCTTGCCAAGGATGCATGGGCCGTTCGTGAAGCTGTCAATAATGGTGACTACCAATTCCCAGCAGTGATGATCTGCCAATCTTTCGCCAAGAACGTTGGCATGTACGGTGAGAGAGTCGGTGCAGTGCATTTCATTCTACCACATCAAGACACCTCTTTACAGAGTGCAATTCAATCTCAATTGGCAAAGATCATCCGTTCAGAGATTTCCAATCCACCGGCTTACGGTGCCAAGATTGTCTCTAAGATTCTCACTACGCCTGAACTCTACAGCCAATGGGAGCAAGACTTGATTACCATGTCTTCTCGTATCGGTGAGATGAGAAGGGCGCTCGTGGCAGAATTACAACGCTTAAACACACCAGGCTCTTGGACTCACATTACCGAGCAACAAGGTATGTTCTCCTTCACCGGTCTCTCAACGGAACAGGTGAGCAAGTTGGAAACTGAACACGGCGTATACCTCGTGGGCAGTGGCCGTGCATCCATTGCGGGTCTCAACCCAGGCAATGTTGCACGCGTTGCACAATGCATCGACGCCGTTGTGAGAGCAACATCAGCATAGCACCATCACCTATCCTTTGTCTCTCTATACCTTTACTGTGTACAGTGTACAGTGTACAGCTTATTTCATTTTCATTTTCATTTTCCTTCCACTGTTAGCGCGGGGCTGGGAGCGTTTCAATTTTAATTTCAGTTTTGGGTTTGGGTTTGGGTCGTGTTTAGGGTCTTCTTGGGCGGGTTTGCTGGGGCACGGTAACACTGCCATTGCTATTGCCATTGCGCTGTGCCTATTGCCATCGCAACCCAGTTACACTACAGCGAGTTCATCCCAACTACAGCCACAGGTACAGTATGTCTCAGAGACAGACCCGCAGAACCACAAAGAAACACGACATGCATGTACCTCAACCAAAGGACTCGACAGCAGTCTCCGACACGGAATCAGATCCATTGACAATGCCAATACACGCACAAGGACCAGGCTCTCTCAAAAGGAGATCTTCCTCCATGTCTTCCATTTTCTCATTACATGAGGAAGATCTCCCACCTCCAGAGGAATACGAGATCAGAGCATTTACAGAAGATGAGAGACATTTATCCTTTATTAGAAATTTGCACATGGCAGATTGTATCACTATGTTGAACGGATTCTCAGGATTCTATGCCATCATCTCCTGTTTGCGATTCACACTCACTTCACAGACTCATTACTTACAGAGAGCAATATTCTTTTGTCTCTTGGGCTTGTTCTTTGACTTCTTTGACGGTAAAGTTGCCAGACTCAGAAACAAATCTTCTCTCATTGGCCAAGAATTGGATTCTCTAGCGGACTTAATCTCATTCGCAGTATCTCCATCGGCAATTGCCTTCTGCTCAGGTATGCAAACTACCGCAGATGTGCTCAATCTCGTCTTTATGGTACTCTGTGGCCTGGGTAGATTAGCTAGATTCAATGTCACCGTGGCAAATATCCCTAAGGATGGTTCCGGTAAGTCCAAATATTTCGAAGGTTTCCCAGTGCCAACATCTCTATGGTTAGTTCTTCTTATATCTTTCTGTATCAGCAGGGATATGATTGGCGAAAATTTACCATTCGGATTACTATGGGAGGGTACCCCTTACGAATGGCACCCTATTGCTGGATTATACATTGTGCAAGGATGTCTCATGATCTCAAAGACTATTCACATCCCAAAACCATGATTCACGATTTATAACTCATCCATACACACCTACATATTCTTTGTACCCGTAGTTTTAGCGAGCATGATATGATGACCAATCAAAGAAAGATTAAAATTACCACATATACATACCACATCCTTCAGCGGAACGGTTGCCGGTGTTGTACCTGCCACGTCTCTCTCGTTTGCCCCGCATTCACACGATGTACCTGACCACCGCGCCGTTGTACAGTTTGAGAGTTGGATAATGATTGTGACTGTGATTGAGCTCGAGCTTGAGATTGCAGTCGTTGGATGGTCGTCAACGTCTGCACTTCACTCGTATTGTTGCTAACGTCAGAGAGCGAATCGTCAGCAAGGTCAAAGTTCTGCAATTTGGTAGACTTGGCATAAGAGAGATGAAGTCCCTGACCTTGTCTCCGACTTTGTCCCTGTCGACGGTTGTCTCTAGCTGGCGGTCGTGGCGCCAGAAACTGTTTCGATCTGCTCCCAGCACGGAGAAAGTTCCGCTTTGGTTCAGGTTGATCCGACATCGTTGGTGATCGACTTCGCTTTAGGCCTGTAACATTACCAAACTTTGAATGTGAAGGCCTCACTGACAAACGTGATAATGGCAATGCCTTGCTATTGTCAATGCTCTTTATTCTGCTTTGACGTCGTTTTTGTTGTTCCTTGACTACGCTGTTCCTCTTCGCTACTTCCACCTTCATTTTCAATTCTTCCACCTCCCTGGTCAACTTCTTAACAGTATTCACCTTATCAATGGTCTCCATATTGACGTTTTCATTCAAATTGACGCACCAAGCGTTCTGAAATAGCCCAAAAAGATATGCACCGAGAGACTCATTGAGCTCAGCAACGGCATCGTTAGCAGTACTCAGCGCACGACATCGATTACCAATCTTATCTAAACTATCGATAAAATCAGCTCTTATTTCATCATTGAAAATGGGGGTTTCTGTAACATTGCATCCAACAGCTGGGATCGGTGGTGGATGTCGCATTATAGACTTGTCGAAAAGTTCAATTTTACCGGAGTTGGGTAAATCTCCGTATTCACCACCAAATCCATCTTTATTTTCATATTCTGCATATCCTTGTAATCTATTTGTAAGTGTATCTGTTCGTTTCTTCACCATTGCATTGTCGTGGTATTGTGAATTGGGTAATATCGGCATCGGAAGCGGTGATTTACCCGCGTATGGTGACGAAAGAGGATATTTGGGCGTGTTACCATTACCGGTACCATTCACAACATTTTCCCCCGAGATAGATCGCACCGGCGTCCGTGGATTGCCGCTGTGTCTGTTATCCATGGTGAGTTGGTGTACAGGACTAGATATATCTCTTTTCTCGGAACTCTTCTCTGTACTTGAAACCAGACGTGTTGTAGATGAAACAACAACATGCCAAAGAAAGAAATGCCGAAAAATGAATATTGCTCTTTCTCATTAGGAAATTAGCGAGGTCAACTCGGATTAATTCAACTCCGGCCGTTAAAGATGCAACCCTAACTCCAAGTTCATAAGATTAAGTTAAAACACTGCAGATAAGGGTTATCTCCTATCCAAAAGGGTTACCTAATTATGCTCAAAAGGGAAATGCAAACAGGCCCGAATAGTAATCTAATCTAACCAATGACCCCGGGCGTGATAAGGTCTCCCGGGGTAATGGACGCTATGGCGCACATATATGTGGTTAGTTGAGATTAGTTTACATGTGAAGCAACACATAGTGAAGTGGGATGGAACAGAAGTTTTGAAAGATAGGCAGTATCCCTCAATTATGACTTCACATTGGTTATTTAAAAAGGCTGAGGTATTTCATATATTATACCCCCAAAAAATAAATACCAGAGTTTACCATTCATCATCGTTCTCGGAACCAAATCAGTTAATGTCAATTACTGCATATCACGCTATTTTACCAACAAAGTACCAGCAGGTACGTATGTATGATTATGATAGCGTTTCATTTGTTATATGTAGACGCATACTATCCACAATGAAGAATCAATTGCAAGCAGCCATGCTAAAGTTCTCAGATCTGACCCTGACGAGTAAGTGCTAGGATCTGAAATCAGAGGTCAGATACTCCGCTGTTGCTTCACTTTTCGGATAAACGAGAATGTTTCCTTGTAGCGACCAGCACGGCTGCTATGAGAGTTAGTGCATAGTGCATACGTATCTATTGGATGATTTGTTCAGATGTCGTTTCTTTGGATCCTTCAAGTCAGTGAACACCATATCCATATACACTGATCTTTTTATGGCGACACTAAAAAAGACAAAAGAATTTGCATTCAAGTAGTCATTTGTGAACCACCATTGAAAATCACATAACATCGCACAACATCCATGATCCATCATCAATTAAAGACTCTACATGTACCTCACATGCGTGCGCTAGGTCGGAGGCCAGAGGAGAGAAGATGCACGTGACTTGGAGAGATTTTTGCAAAGCATTGCGCCCTCCTCCGCAATGATAAATTTGCATGCGATCAGACTGTTCCCAGTTATAGACAATAAACAACGCTGGAATAATATCAATGCCCATCGAATTATAAGCTCATGTGCATAGTTTGCATGCACAATACACCAATTTATACGTTGCGCGGCTAAATCATGCACACAATGCATGCTTGCAACGCAGCTTATATAAGCTAGAACAAATTGAACCGAGCTCTGGGTTCTTCATTGCTAGATGGGGTTACTAGTGCAGGGCAAATATGCCGTGGACCTTAAAACGTGGATTAGATATAGCTATCTTGGCCAGCCGGAGACGGTCGCTCGTGCACCTCGTACTTATGCTTCAGATCGAAGATATCGTCAATGCACGTTGCACAATCAGAGATCATGCTCGAGTCCGACCAAGAACTCTAGTTTCTCATCAAGCACTAAGCATATTAAGCGTGTATTTGTATACACTTGGGCATTACACCGACCACCGAACGCCGAGTGCACCGAATCCATTTTTGATGCGAACAATGTCTTTAACTTGTACCTGATTTATGAGAGACGTGCCACATGCACACACACATGTGCATATTAATTCAAACTCGTATGTTAAGGTTAAGGTACGCGGTTATACGTATGTGCAGGCGCAGCCCCACACATGCATCTAAAGCTTAAATTAGTGCAAGAGCTAGCTGCAATATTAAGGCGTACTCCTTCAGCACATTGCTTTTATTTAAGCGCTAGTCTTTCTTCTTTCTATTCATCAATAACTTCTTTGCAGCTGGAGAAGCATTTTACTATAACATCGATGGGATACGGTCAACATTACCCACGACAAGAAACACAACCACAACAGCTACCACAAAGGGATGACTCTCATTCCTAAATCTTGGCAGGATGAGAACGATGGTACCGCCGACTTGACAATGACAGATGAAGGATCAACGAACGTTAAGCTTTTCTGCTCTCGAGAGGAAGAACTGCGTGTTTTGGACGAAATGGAGAGAAATCCAGGCACAAAGCGGAAAGTTCTATGGAAGATAGACCTCTTTATTTGCACCAATCTCTTCCTCATTGCATTCATAGAATTTTTAGACAAGAACGCACTCGGCATTGCTGCTGTCTACAGCTTTAGGGAGGAGACACACCTCGTTGGAACCCAATACTCAACCTTAGCTTCCGTATTTTACTACGGATACCTTTTGGGTCAGGCATTTTGCTTCTTCCTCATTCCCAGAGTGAAAATAGGGAAGTTTGTCTCGATATCTCTCTTTCTTTGGGGTGGTACACTCATGTGCATGGCAGCAGTGCATAGTTTCAGTGGGGCAATCACAGTCAGATTTTTCTTAGGTTTTTTCGAAGCATCCATTTTACCTTGCTTTATGATAATTGCCTCCATTTGGTGGACCAAGTCGGAACAACCCTTAAGAAGTGTATTGTATTTTAACACTATGGCTGGAATTCTTGGTGGCATTTTCGGACATTGCGTCGGACTCATCAATACAAAATTATCTAACTGGAAATGCCTATTTCTAATCTACGGTATAGTTACAGTCAGCTACTCTCTCATATTGTTTTTCATTCTACCAGACAATATTGAAACAGCTTGGTTCTTGAACAGAAAGGAAAGACAGATTGCCTATTTGAGAATCGTCTCCAACCAAACAGGAACCGACTCGAAATCGTCATCAGGGATCAAATGGAGTCACGTCCGTGAAAGTTTACAAGATCCCAAATATTGGATCATTATGGCATTCATCATATGTCAATCCATAACCAACGCAGGCATCACCAACTTCAATCCACTCATCATCAAAGGATTTGGGTTTTCAGCCCTCAAAACGACACTTTTGGCATCCCCACAGGCCGCAGTGGCCTTGGTAGGAGGCGTCATGGTCACTGCCATTTGCATGTGGGTGGACAATATCAGATGTCTTCTATGGTTTTTTGCTTGTCTTCCAGCTTTAGCAGGCGCCGTCATGGTCAATAAAATAGACACTGAGAAAAATAGGGGAGCAGCTTTGGCAGGAGTATACCTTATGGGATTCTACAATGTCCCATGGTGTTTAATGCTTGCTTTAGTATCTTCAAACTCTGCCGGTAGCACAAAGAAAACTTTCATGTCCATATCCGTTGCTGCCTGGTATGCAGTAGGTAACATCATTGGTCCTTACTTCTACAAGAATTCAGAAGCGCCTCGATACCCGATGGGAATGCATGCCATGGAGGCATCTTTTACGATTATGGCATTCATGGGGCTCTCTTACTGGATTGTTGCATATTGGCAAAACAAACGTAAACGAAGTTTGGAAAATCTCACCGTTGAAGAGGAAGTGAAAGTCCTGGAAGAAGAAAACACTTATGACATCTCTGACATGGAGAACATTCATTTCAAATACGTTTACTAGCCAAATCCTTATTTCGTTTCCTTCAATGCCATGCTTGCTCCTTCATTCCCCCCTCTGAATCCCAACCGATTTCTATCTATCCTTTTCTACTCATTACATATCCTGTTCCTATCTCTTTTTCTAGTCTAGTCATTCCTTATTTACTATCATAATTATCACCCACTCCAGTGCAGTAGACGCTATTGCAAGAAGCCACTCGCAAAAATATAATGCCGATCAAATTCCAAACGCCGCGTATATCATTACAATGGGTCATTCCTCACAGCTTGCACGGGCCTTTATCCTCAATCCAGCCCAACAACCAACCCCTTGCGTGCCAATGCCACTGCATAGACCATGGGAATAGAAGACATCAAAAGTACCGCCATACTCCAGTTGAACGAAGTCAGACAACACTGCTTAGAGGCAAACGATAACCTGACCAGGTCATACAATCTCATTGGCGATAAGGAGAAACTGGAGTTGAAGCTCATCTTCACAATCAATTCATTGAGAAATCATCTACTCATTTTTGACACGATACAAAAATCCGTGACAGAGACAATAAGACAAGATGTTTTACAATATGATTATGAGAAAGCTCAGACCGATGTTGCCATCAAACAACTCCAAAATGTATATTCACAGATGGAGCAGATAGCGCTAGATTCTACTTTTGGAGAAGTACAGCAACCACGCGATACGACACTAATACAATATATTGATAAAGATAGCACCGATAGACTTATTCAGGATACGAAGGAGCTATACACATCCATTAATGAGTTGATTGAAGGCAAGGAGAGAAACAACTTGCAATTGAGGCTCAAAAATGAAGCTGAATTCTTGGCTAATCAATGGGAAGACGTTCAGTCGTTTGATCAAAGGTACCTCTCAAATAAAAACAGAAATGTACAGGTTGAAGAGTTAATGAGCAAGAACGAAATTCTCGAAACTGAGGTGGTGAATTGCTTGAAACGAATGAACCAGCAACTCGATGATTGCCTCTCCTATGGCACACACAGTGGAGATTCTACAGATGCTGTTCAGCTTGCAAAAATTGAAAAATACTACAGATCTTCCAACGACCTATTAACCATAAGAGGCAATTGTGACATGATTGAGCAGAATTGTAAGGATATAGCCAAAATACTTAGAATCTACTCAGAGTTTAAAGATAAACTCAACGCGTGCTTTCAAGAAATTGCCGACTTTACCATTAACGTTATAGAGAAACAGGTACAACGTTCTCATCTTGACTCTGTGAGAAGAATTCATGAATATTTTGATGCACTGGAAGATAAACGTTGCGAGATTGAACACTATGTTGAAGCTTCTTTGAAATTCATCAACTCTTTTTCCTGCTTAGTCGTGGAGATTGATAGAAGGAAGAATCTCAATGATAAGATCATGAGTATGATAGACTCGTTCCAGGAGAAGCTTCTAGAACTGCAAGATGAGGACAGGGTGATACGTGAAGAGTTTTTAGATAACCACTCTGAGTCTTTACCGCAAAATCTAATACAGCCCCAGTTCATATCGTCCAAATTCCCCAATATAATTCTCCAATACAAACTGGAGGACTTTCCCTTGGTGAGTGACAAAATGCTCAAAGAGTCTATAGAAAGAATTAAGCAACATGAGTCTAAACAATAAATAGGTCTTCTTTGTACAGGTTTGGCGTGGCAGTGTTCGGGGCTACTGGAAGTTGTCCTCCAATATTCTGAACTTGTCAGCGATCTCATCAACTGAGAGTTTTTCGATCTTACGATCGCTACGGGACCTAATTGCAAGCAGATTGGTCTCGATTTCTTTGTCACCAACAAGAATTATATGGTTGTATCCCTTGCTGATAGCGTCTTTGGTTCTGAAGCCAATGGTTTCACTTCTATCATCCAAGTCCACGAAAAACTTGTTCGTA
Organism: Pichia sp. P7020A; assembly: GCA_025531525.1. Taxonomy (NCBI): domain Eukaryota; kingdom Fungi; phylum Ascomycota; class Pichiomycetes; order Pichiales; family Pichiaceae; genus Pichia; species Pichia sp. P7020A. Next base: position 38,996 of record JAMYHI010000123.1, read on the forward strand.
CTCAATTTGGTTGCACTATCAAAATCTTCTGGTTCATTGCTCAACTTCTTGACGACATTAATTGCGTACTCCTTGTGTGTGTCATTGATAGGGATGACAATAGCCTGTCTAGGTGACAACCAGAATGGCCATTTTCCGCCGTAATGGTCAATCAACAATGCCATGAATCTTTCAACAGAACCGAAGATGGCTCTGTGAATCATTATCGGGGTATCGTATCCATCTTTTTCGTTTTGATATTCAAGTTCAAATCTTTGAGGAAGCTGGAAATCTAACTGGATAGTGGCAGCCTGGTGTTCTTTACCAAACTGATCTGTTAGGAGGATATCAATTTTGGGACCATAGAATGCACCGTCACCTTCTCTCAATGACCATGCCCCCTTTCCGAGCTCGACATCCATGACATTTGCTAGCTCAGATTCAGCACGATTCCAATCTTCAATCGTTCCAATGTAGTTTTCAGGTCTAGTTGATAACATCATTCTGAACTTGTCCAATCCAAACACTCCGTAACAAATCTTGATCAGCTTAATGGTTTTTGATATTTCGTCACCAACTTGGTCTTGAGCACAAAAAATGTGACCATCATCTTGATGAAACCTCCGCACGCGTGTCAATCCTGTCAAAGCACCACTAGCCTCATTTCTATGTAAACTTGACCAATCACTGAATCTAATGGGTAATTCCTTGTAAGATCTGTTGAATCTCTTGAAGACTATGCAATGTCCAGGACAATTCATTGGTTTTAGTCCATACACATCATCCTTTTCACTTTCTTCAAACTTGGATTTATCATTACCTTCCACTCTGAACATGTCCTCGGAATACTTTGCCCAATGTCCGGATGTCTCCCATAACTGCTTCTTGTACATTAACGGAGTGATGACTTCAGTGAATCCTTGTTTTTCTTGCTGTAATTTCATAAACTTGAGCAACTTATTGAAAATTCTAGTACCGTGTGGAAGAAAGAATACGGAACCCGGTGAATTTGGATCCAACATGTATAGTTGTTGCTTGGTCGCTAATTCAAGGGTAGCTGTCGAGGTAGAGGCCACATGGTTTGCACCCTGAGAATGGGTATGAGAGCAAAACTGTCTCACTGAGCCGACTGAAATCTGCTTCAGTACTCTTACACTCATGTCTTGTGTATTATGAGTTGAGAGTCAATATTCCTCACACCAATGTTTCCTAGTTTATGCGACTATCTGTTGCATGGAATTTGGTTGACAATCACTGAAATATATTCATGGTTCGGAATCTCCCACAGTCCGCCCAATTGGGAAAATTTGCCGAATGGCGGTGTCAGGTTAAATATACGCTTCCCACTTCCATTATCATGAACTAACTACCATCACACAGTTCACTAAGAACTCCAAACAGTAATAAGCTACTTTGGAGCATACAAATACAGTGATTTCAATGCTCTGTTTGGACTGTGAAAGAAAAAAATTGGATTGAAAAAGGGAATTGGTTCCCCTTTTGCCAACGGCTTCTACATCATCCCAATTATCATCAGCTTCACTTTTACAGAGAGATTCTACGATCGATTGACACCCCAGAGCCATGCCACCCAAAAGATCTCAAATAACTACTGGTGGACGAAGTCCTAAGAAGAAGATTTCTGTGCTACGTGAAACAGTTGTTGCTCAAAAAGGTTTGAAACACAGTGACCAACATTCAAAGAGTACCACTGCAGCATACAAACGTACACGAAAGGTGTTCTTTCAATGGCTTGAAAAGACCAAAGGCTCATTAGGAGAAAAAATTGAATTCACGACCGAGGATATCAATGCATTTTACAAGGATCAGTTTGATAACGAAAATAAGAAAAACAATGGTGATTTATACACCATAACTCATTATGGGGTTTTGAAAAGTGGATTGAGAGATCTTTGCGCAGAACACGGTATGTTAGAAGCTTATAAATCTGAGTGCAAGCCTTTTGCGGATAGACTTATGAAACTTTACAGAGGTCTTTATAAGGAACAGAGAGTCAATGCTCTTGATGACTTGAATGGTATTCAAAGAGAAAGTATAACATTAGAAGAGTTTCACGAGGGTGCAGCGGCAGGTTACAACAGATTGTTCAACTGTAAGACACAACGTTTGAAACTTAAGAATTTGAGATCATTGTGTGATTATCTTTTTGGTACATACACCATGATGAGAAGTTGTAATAGGCGTGGGGCAATGTTCAGCCATTTTTGTTTGGAAGAACTAACACATTGTCCACCTGCATACAAGTCCAAAGCGAAGGTTCTTTGCATTATGAAAAACGTTGAGAAATCTTTAAATGACAGAGACATTAAAGTCTCACGCATCATCAGAGCCAGTGATCTTACGTACTGTCCTGTCTTTTCTTTATCTCTTTATTGGTATTACAGATATGACATCATGAAACAGGAATTCCCAGATTTCTCGCAAAAGAGGGAATGGTACAACAAAATGCCTGTATTTTCAACGCTCACCAACTCATCAAACATTTTGAGTGCAGGTGCATTCCTTACGTTTTGCAAAGACTATGCTGATGACATCCTTTCTCGTAGATTGGATAATCCTACACATTATATGAGAAAAACGGGTGCAAAACTTGCCGGAGAATATTTTGTTCCGCTAAGTGAAATTTGCAAGCAGGGTGGCTGGGACATCAATGAAGAGATTGTCCAACAGTTTTACATAGATTGTCAACCATCTACATACTTGTTTAGGACTCATGGCCATTCCATCAATATTGAGAATGTGACAGCAACACTTGAAATGAGTAGAGCCATTCTCAATTATGAATCGGTTACCTTCAGAAAAGTCGAGAAGATGATTTTTCCTTGGATTGAAGAAATTATGGAGCCTATCTTAAATAAGCAAAGAGAAGATGATTCAACCCATGAAGAGATGGTTAAAATTCAAATAAGAAATAAGAAGGATTCCATGAAAAATCATAGTTCCATCAAAGAAATTCCAGTGGTGAACTTGGAAACAGAAACAGAATCAGAATCAGAATCGGTAACACCAGTGGTAGAACAGCAACAACTGCAAGAAGAAGAAGAAGAAAATGATGTCACAACTACCACCACCACATCTGATGTTGAAGGAATTGAAGTTGACTCTGCTGATCCTGATCCGGTTGCTATTACCCTTGAAGATGAAGCCGAAGAGCATTTGGATGCTACGGAAAGGTGGACACGCTCATTTGATAAGCGTCTCGAAAATGTAGTTTTGTGCTTGAAATACATGAGAAAGGTATTTGTTGAAGACTTGGTGGAGGTATCATTCAGATTTCCTGATGGGATATCAAAAGTTATTCACTCAAAAATCCTCAATAGTCCACACTTTCAACTTTTGGTCAAAGCTGCTGGCAGTTTTAAAAAAGACCCTGACCTTTTTTTTAGTATGGCTGATAAAGAGTATGAAGAAAACCTATCACCTGAAAATAATGAAGTTGAGGATGCTGATTTATCGCTGCTGTCTCTTCTTGACAAATTTGTTATCAGAGAATTGTGGGTTGATATCCAGCAAAAGAGAACGTGCAGTGCTGATGACATGAGAAAGATACAGAATCAATTAGTGGAAGCGAATAAAAGGAATGTACATTTGGGTGTAACAATGGGCGTTTCTGCTTCATTATCTGATAGGTTCACTATGGAATGTGAACAAATGGAGACATACCGGAAAGATGCATTGAGAATGTTTGATAGGATTGGGGAAATGGATGAAAACTTACACGAGATGAGTAATGATATCTCAGATTTGAAGTCAATTGCAAACTCACTACTTCTCCAAAATAATAAAATTGAAAAGCTTCTTGAATCAAACACGGCCAGAAATGATTAACTTGATTAATTGATATTCTATATACATGTTACTATTTCACACATCACAACTCGTCGTGCTTGATATCTTCTGTATGCGTAGATGCTCCCAAAATCACAGCTGCAACTTCATCATCTAATTGGGTCCATTCTTTAACCTGTCTCCGTGCTCTGTCGAGTTTTGGCTCCTTCGTTAGTGGATTATTGCATAGATCAATCGTCTTGGCCTTTTCAAGAGATTCATCACTGCACCATGTTTCACACCACAACCATTCTTGTGGAAGGGAATGAATCTTCAAGATGCTTTGTAAGTTGTTTGGTAGATCTTGGTCCAAGTTACTCAATGACGTTGGATCATATGATAGTTGTTGATAATGATGTCTCAATATGTCACCAGCAGCAATCTCTCTGAATCTCAAAAGGTCAACCACGTACAATGCACTGATATGATACTGGAATTTATCTCCCAACAAGCTTTGCCAATAGCCCGTCTTCCAAAACCTGAAACCTTCCATTTCCTTCCTTGAATCGCACATTGGAGTATAAGCGTAAGGTGCTCCATCAATGTCCATATCCACAAGTTCCATCAAATCAGTTCTGACAATTTGATCAGAGTCAACAAAAATCACCTTCTCCAAATCTTGAGGGAACAATACATCAAGAAACAATATCTTGTATCCCCAAATAGTGCGTTGTCTCTCACGTTGTTCCCTTAACCAAGAAGGCCACTTGTACATGACAAGTTCATACTCAAATCCATATTCAGCTTGTAAAGCATGGAGATCTTTCTTCAATTTAGGTGACATGAAGTTTTCAATGAGCCAAAACTTAACTGTATGATCGGTATGCTTCATAACTGATGCTATCATGATACCGAGGAACCTCTCATATAAATGGCCCGATGCAACCGTAAATATATTTATATCGGCCTGCTTCAGAACGAATCTGTTGTAAAGATTGAAAAAGTATGTGGCAACATCTAAATACTTCTTTGCAATCAAACTCTCTTCATGTTCAGAATCTTCTATAGCTTCTACGAGACTGATAGTTTCCATACCCCATTGCTTCTCAAACACTGGTGTAATAACAGCTCCATCCAAGTCCACGATTCCCACTTGAAATTCTTCTGGTAATTGATACACTAAAGAACCTCGTGTCATTGACTTTATTGAGATATCCCAGATACCTGGATTCGCCTTTAATTGGAAATAACCTAGATTTGTCATGACATTGGTGTCTAAAGTAGTCAAACCATTTGTGATCTCGAGTGGTAATCCACCGGGAGAATGTGCGTGGATACCGTTGTAATAAGAGGCGTAACCTTCAATCAGTATATTCTTCAATTCGAACACTCCAGATGCCGAATTAGTACTTGTCAAATCCAATTTCAAGTTATCTAAGTCAGTTGTAGCATTTTTGATGGATACAAGCCATCTTTGTGGTTCGTTCAAGCCAACATTGAATAGTGTCTTTTCTGGAACACTGTCAAACGTAATGGCAGAAGGTGAGGTTACTGGATCCGTGCGTATCAACCCCTTGTAAAATCTTTTAATTGGGACCTCTTGCAATTCAAGGATAGGCATCATATGAACGTTCAATGATATGAACGAGGAATTTTCAAAGAGTGGGATGAAAGACACTAATTCCTGACCCTTTTCGGAGACTGGATCTAAAACAATATGAACGTCGAGTAGCTCGTCATCTGGAGTAACTTGTTTGACAATAACGTTCTGCTTAGGTAGAGAGTTAAGAGAGATACGTGGAATGCCGCTGGCCAAAGTGGAGTCAGAAACTGGGAAGAAATATGAATAAGAGACAATCCATGCAAAGTTTTCAAAGTTGTCAAACTCGTCCTTAAATGTTGCCAGTGGTTTGTGTTCCTTGTACAATTTCTTCAATGTGGATAATCTCGAGGATCGTTCGTATTTGACAATTGAGGCCAACTTGTCCGCCGTAATGATTGATTTAGCGGAGATGACTCTACCAGCAAGTACAATCTTAGAACTTTCATTTTCACGATAATCAAAGCCAAACATCTCATTGACAGTTCTAATAGAATCTTTGACTTCATAATCGTCATTAATAGAACTGTATGAGAGCTTCTCCAAGAATTCAATCTGCTCTTTGATATCTTTGATTGCCAATAATTTCTTAAAATCGTGTGTAGCATGCACGTCAGAGACGACGATCTTCACTCCTCTGGCTTTCATTGAGTATTTCAGGATTTCTGCAACTTGTTTTATGTAGCTCTCATCAAGGAATGAACCTGTCAAATTGATAGTCACCATAGCTTCATTCCTCTTAACGTTTTTCACAATTCTCAATGAGTCAATTGCTTGCCAGTGTCTTGCAGAGATAAACGTTGGAGGTTCTATGAAACTCTTTTTAAAGTGTGAGATCTCGTCTGGAACAAGTAATGGATCTCTCAAACTGACGGCGTCCTTTCTTAGGTATTTTGAGAGTCTCGATTTGGAACTGATTTCATTCTGGTGAAGGGAAGACGCTAATATGACCATGTCTTGAAATATTTGATTCAATGCATTTCCAATCTCGTTGAAATTATAAATGATACCATTTGCAAAGATTGATGGCAGCTCTTTAGTGAGTCCAAAAGTTGAATATATATTTTCCAAATTTCCAGTGTATCTCTCGTATAAAGAATCATCCAAATATGGATAATCCAAAGCTCTAAACGTCATCAAAGTGAGTGGTTCTGGTGAGTTGACGAATCTGTTTAGCATTGTCAAGTAATAGAATGCCTCTTCGGGGCCCCTTTCGTGGAATGTCCCAAATAGTTTACTGACAGCCTTATCATTCCATCTAGACGTTCCCAAAAATGGGATGACACCGATTTGAATTGGTACTTTCTGAGTGATTATTTGATTTGTGAATTCGATGAGATAAGGGAGTTGTTTGGAATCTGTGATATCAAGTGCAAAAATGAGCTGATGTATATTCTCTCTTGCTTTTGGTAGTTGACCTGCGGCTGGCCTTTTAGTGTAAGCCACTTTAGGGTCTTCAAAATCTTCATAACGTTTCTCAAATTCTATATCGTTTAAGTAAACAATGGTTCTGTTAAAAGCTGATAAATCGTATCTGCTCGAGGGGTTTATGAAAAGGTTGATCATGGCATCTGCAAATTGAGTCATAATCGATCTTGCATTTTGATGAGCAAATCCAATGGATTTGAATAGATTCAAGAATGATAGTTCTCGTTTGATGGTATTGATGATCTCAAAAATGTCAGTTTTTTCCTGTGGGACTAAGGCATTGTTGATATAGATACCGTTGGGTAAGTGGGAGTCCTTGGCTTCGATTGCACCTGTCTTAGTATTGGCGAGATCTTCTTCGGAATAATCCAATCTGGAGATGTAATGTGCATATTTGGGGAATTCTGATATGAGTTTCGTAAGTGATTGGAGTTTGTTATTCGAAGTGTTAATGAAATGAGTGAACTTGAGAGCCAGAGATTTCACATCTGAATCGAAGACCTTTTTGATGTCAGGTGGTGTAATGGTGAGAATATCTTCTGATTGATATACTGCACTGGAGAGTTCCTCATTTTCAATGGTGCTCTCATTCAACTGAAGTTTTCTTTGTTGTTCATCAGAGAGTCCTCTGTCATCTATGACAATGTAATCAGTTCTTTTCAAGTTAAGTGCAGCACCATACCCTGACAATTTTTGTGCGTCTTCTCCATGACTGTTGTTTACATATCTCCAAATCAAGTTAAACTTTCCCGTACCTGCAAACTGGTACGTGTTATAGAACATTTTCCTGAAATATGCGTCTCTGTAATCACCATAGATGATGTAAGTTTTCGGGGTAATATGTGAACCAAGACGTCTATCCATTGGTGTTTTTATATCATCAAAAACAGATGCATAATCATTAGTTTGAAGCATGAATGCAGCTTCGGTGTCGCAATAATTTTCCATAATCAATGGATCCACGAGAATCACGTCTCTATCACAATCATGAGTAGTCTTCACGTTGATGTTATAATGATTATAATGTGCCTGGATTCTAGGAGATGCAAAATTATTACTGAGATGGATATTTGCTAGATATTTGTCAACGTCCGAAGGAAGTAATGAGATGGCATAGTTATAGAAATCGGAGTCTGAAATTTCCGCATAATCCGATTCTTCCTCTTCTGACATTGTGAATTCACCATTCTCATAATCTGCAGAGATATCCAATAGTTTCAATACCAATGGTTCATATAGTGATTCATTAATGGATGCTATGGATTCAATGACGTTCAATTTGAAAGGAGTCTGTGCCCAGTTTGCATCGAGTTCAATATTCACAGAAGCGTCTGACACGTCATTTGCAGCGGCAATGGGCACCAAATGCGGCAGTGACGCACAGAGAAGCAGTGTAAGCAGATTCCAGCACGCACGCATTGTCTCTTGCAGTATTATATGGTGCTTCTGTGGTGCGTGTAGCCGTCTGCGTTGTGCTGGTGTGTACTGACAACTGGAAACCCGCTGCTTTTGTAGCGTATCTGAGCCGGGTTCTTGTGTTTTAATAGCGCACGTCCAACGCCGAGCCGAGCCTTTTGGCTTTGGGCTTTGGCGGCTCAATTGAAATCTGAAATTCCATTTTCGCATTTCCGTATTTTCCCGTTTCGTTTCAATTCACAGGGGCCAAAAACCAGATGCCAGAAGGGTCATCAGCAGCAGCTTAGTTGTTTGTTTGGCTGAGCAGCAGAGTACAGCTGAGCAGCACAGTACAGCACCAAGCACAGTACAGGACACGATAGTACACAACAACAACGATGTTTGCAAGAACATGCCACATCCAGCGCATCCAGCGCACAGCAACAAAATCAACGACGGCAATACGATGCCAGTCCAGTCTCCCAGCGGCGAAAGCGGTGCTCTCAAAGACCGCAAAGGCACAAACGCAGCAGGAACAGGAGTTGCGTGCTAAAAAGCAAGCAATGCAGGCCAAGTTACAACAGCAGCAACAACGGGAGCTATTGCAAAAATGTGGTACATCCACCACAACTAAAGGGAACTTGAAACTGAGGAAAGGTTTCAGTAACGTCACAAAAGTACCAAGCACTATTAGTTTAGAACCAAAGGAAGTGCTGTTGGACAAATTATACCAAGGTTTCAACCCTCTACTGACGCCCATTATGCCAAAGAAGAAGGCAAAGGCTCCGAAGATATTGGTGAACATATATGAAGATCTTATATATGATGAAGACGGATTTGAGAATGAAGATCCCGTACAGTCTGTTATGGGTCCAAACCTTCAGATATCCAAATTCATCTTTGATAAGAACCCAGAAGTTGAAGCCAAACTGAGGGAACTGGAACTACAGACGAAAAACAGCAAGACAAACAACACAGGAGCCGTTGAAACACTCTTTGAAGAAAGAGATACGACACAAGCGAGACGCGGTAGGTCAAGACTCATGTATAAGAAGAACGCACCAAAGTCTGCTATTTCTCTCCGCAGTGGTGAGAGAAAGGTCAAGAGCAAGAGCAAGGGCAACAGCACGAGCACGAGCAAGGACAAGGACACGAACAACACAAATTCCGACTAGCCCTCTCTTTCTCCCTTTGTCGCTGTGGATGTTTGTTCACCGAACATCAACTGCAGCACACTCTCTTTTCTACACGCCGTGTACATAGCCATAGCAGCCCCTCGTCATCCGTATAGTCTCAGATCGATATATGTAGAGCCCTTGTATAAACCGAAGCCCCAACTTCCATCGGACTTAATTAATAAACTTTCTATTGTCAAGAAGTCACACTTTCCCGTTCCGAGGACTTATTTTTATTACACTGCAGTCAGCCGAAGACCAACCTAAGCCTTATTACTTATTACGTCCGTCTCTTCCGTCATACATTCTTAAGAGAGCTTGCACCCTTTTTGTCTTTCTTACGCAGTTTCTATTTGCATCTAAGCACAGTCCAAGTTACAACTTCCCGAAACGTTACTGCAAGATGCTTCACAACGTGATTGCATCGCTTTTGTTGACGGCTGCCTCAGCCTCCGCGTGGTCTCCAACCGACTCTTATGCACCAGGTACTGTCGATTGTCCAAGCTACCTCAATGACGATGATACCGATACCAGTGTGGGCTTTTTGAGAAAAGCTGATGAAATTTCCCAACAAGAGAAAGAATGGATGGAAAAGAGAGACAACGTTACCGTCAAACACTTGAAAACATTCCTCAAAGACACCGGTTTGAACAATACCGATGACTTCATTGACAACTTAGTCTCTAACTCATCAGCAAGAATTCCTCGTTTAGCATTATCTTTCTCGGGTGGTGGATACCGTGCCTTGTTATGTGCAGCTGGTGAAATTGCAGGTCTAGACAATAGAACTAGAGGTGCCGATGAACATGGCTTACCAATCTTGGACTCGGCATCTTACATTGCCGGCTTATCCGGTGGATCCTGGTTCCTATCTTCTTTAGTTTACAACAACTGGACCTCCGTACAAGAGATTGTTGACCAAACTGGTCAAGATGATGCTATCTGGGATTTCGAACACAATATTGTCGTTCCAGACGGTCTAAATTTGATCAAGGATGCATCTTATTGGGATGATATTCACGATGATATTAAAGCTAAGAAGAAGGCAGGTTTCAATGCTTCTTTGACAGATCCTTGGGGTAGAGGTCTATCCCATCAATTTTTCCCGGGCCTCGAGGACAAGGGTGCTTCCATGACCTTCACGAGTTTGAGAGACTGGGACATCTTCACTAACCAATCCATCCCATTCCCAATCATCGTTGCTGATGGTAGAACTCCAGGTAAGCAAATCATCAACTTGAATTCTACATTATTCGAATTCAATCCTTTCGAATTGGGCTCTTATGATTCCTACGTTGATTCTTTTGTTGATTTGAAGTACGTTGGTACCAAAATGGAAGGTGGTAAAAAACAATCCGATGATGAGGAATGTTGGGCCGGTTTGGACAACACTGGGTTTGTCTTTGGTACCTCTTCGACCCTTTTCAACCAGTTCCTTCTTCGGTTGAACAGTACTGGAATTAGCGGTTTAGCCTACGATGCTGCATCGAGTGTCTTGAATGACCTAAGCAATGACGAAAATGATATTGCACCGTGGTACCCAAACCCTTTCTACCACTCTCCATTTGGCTCCTCTCATACCATCCTTACGGATGAATCGTTAATGCTAGTTGATGGTGGCGAGGATAACCAAAATGTCCCATTAAACCCATTACTCGAGGAATCTAGAGGAGTCGATGTCATTTTTGCATTTGACAATTCCGCAGACACTGAACAAAGCTGGCCAAATGGTTCATCCTTGGTTAACACATA